>RJWM01012147.1:0-57315 GCA_004363535.1 Dasyprocta punctata | reverse complement strand
GTTCTTCTATGTTTTTATCTTGCTCTTCTTTAGATACACACAACATTTCTTTAATAATGATTCTCATTTCATTTTTTAGCTGAGAGAATATTTCTGATTTGAATTTCTCTATAGCTTCATCAAGCTGTTTCTTTATTGCATTTTCTATCATTTCAGAAAGTCCGTTTGTGTGACTCCCACTGTCTTCCATTTCAGTATCTCTTGGGTTTGTTCTTTGTGGGCTGGGGGACTGAGACTGCCTCTTGGTCTTTTGTTTTGTCATTTTCTTCTGGAATCTATGTAGCTCTGTGTCCTGCGAGGCTGGCTGGCCTTCCCCTGAGGTTCGTGCTGATTCTTGAGGTGTGCAGGATTGCGCGACCTGGTAGGCTGAGTCCTGTGCACAGCAAGGAAGGGCAGCCTCCTGGGGTGTGTGGGTGGAGCCTTCTTTAACTGGGTGGGGGCCAAGGCCTCCCAGTCCCAGGGAGCTGGGCTGGGCACCGCGGGTGACACGGACCCGACCCTGGTTCTGTCCGCAAGTTCAGCCCAACAGCTACGCCTGCGGGGCGAGCCCAGGCAGGTCCCAGGCCTACAGTGCCGGGAGCAACCCTGCTGGGCAGCGGGGTCTGCATGCGAGCTGTGGGATGGCACACGCTCAACCTGCTCAGCTGAAGAATGGAGCTGCCGTGCGCTCTGCACTCTGGTGGGGGGGGCCCAAGCTCTCCAGGTCCCTGCAGCTATGTTGCTCAGTTCCTGGTGAGCAGCTCTGGGGTCCTGGGCTGATTTGGGCTGGGTTGCGTACCTCTGTGTCCTGCGCGGCTGGCTGGTGTTCCCCTGAGGTTTGCGCTGATTCTTGTGACGTGCAGGATCACGGGACCCGGTAGGCTGGGTCCCATGTGCAGCAAGGAAGGTCTCCATCAATTTTTAAGGATAGTTTTGCAGGGTACATCAATCTGTTGTGAAAGTTGTTTTCTGCCAGGATTCGAAATACTTCACTCCAAGCTCTTCTTAACTTAAAGGTTTGTGTTGAGAAGTCTGCCATGATTCTGATAGGCTTTCCTTCATAGGTGATCTATTTCTTTTCTCTGACAGCTTTTAGTATTTTGTTCTTGTGCTGTATTTCTGATACTTTTATTATTATATGTCTGGGTGAAGATTTATTTTAGTTATGGTTAATTGGGGTTCTATATGCCTGTTACCTGTATTTCAGATTCTCTTCCCATGTTTGGAAAGTTTTCTGCTACTATTTCTGTGAATAGTCTTCGCAGGTCATTAGTATTGACCCCTGCTTTTTCATTTATGCCTATTAATCTTATGTTATTTCTCTTGGCATCATCTTGCAGCTGCTGAATTGTTGTTCCTTGGTTCCTTACTATTTTTAAGAGATCTTTCCTTTTGTGGCCATGATTTCCTATGCTGTCTTCAAGATCTGAGATTCTATCCTCAGCTTCATTCAAGTGGTTTTTCAAACTTTCCATGGAATTTTTCATTTCCTGCGTTTCCCTTTGCATCTGTTTCATGCATTCTGTTTGTGTCTTATATTGTTCATTCAAAGTTTCCAACATTTTCTTAAGTTCTTCTATTTTTTTATCTTGCTCTTCTTTAGGTGCACACAACATTTCTTTAATAATGATTCTCATTTCATTTTTTAATTGAGAGAATATTTCTCATTTGAGTTTCTCTATAGCTTCATCAAGCTTTTTCTTTACTACATTTGCTATTATTTCAGAAAGTTCAGTTGTGTGACTCCCACTGTCTTCCATTTCAGTATCTCTTGGGTTTGTTCTCAGTGGGCTGGGGGATTGAGACTGCCTCTTGGTCTTTCGTTTTGTCCTTTCCTTCTAGAACCTTCGTGGCTCTGTGTCCTGCGATGCTGACTGGGCGGTCCCCTGGTGGTGCTGACTTGCATGACCTGGTTGAGTTGGATCTTGTGCACAGCTTTTGAGGGTGCACTCCTGGAGTGTGTGGGTAGAGCCTCTGCCTTACTGGGTGGGGGCCACGGCCTCCCGGTCCCAGGCAGCTAGGCAGAGCATACCCCAGAGTGTGGTGCCACCTGTACCCTGAGTCTGGCTGCAAGGAGTTCAGAGCCTCTGGTGTACCAGTCAAGCCTGGGCAGGTCCCAGGCCTACAGTGCTAGGGCCTTGCTCCTGGCTGGCCAGGCCCACGAGCTCTACGACCCAGCACACAGGCCGCTCCACTGAAGAATGGAGCTTGCACGCACCCTGAGCTCTGGTGGGGACAGCCCAAGCTCTCCAAGGCCCTGTAGCTATGCTGGTCAGTCCCTGATGAGCAGCTCTGGGGTCCTGGGCTGGCTGACCTCAGTACCTCTGTGTCTTGCAAGGCTGGCCAGGCATTCCCCTGGTGGGTTGCCTAAAGTCGTTGGACCTGGTAGAGCTGGATCCTGTGTGCAGCTAGTGAGGGCAGCCTCCTGGAGTGTGTGGGTGGAGTCTCTGCCTTATTGGTTGGGGGCCAAGGCCTCCCGGTCCCTGGCAGCTAGGCAGAGTGTACCCCGGAGTGTGGCGCCACCCGGGCCCTGAGTCTGGCTGCAAGTGGTTCAGAGCTTCTGGTGTGCCAGGCAAGCCTGGGTGAGTCTCCCTATATGCCATTCTTATGAGAGATTCTGGTTGTAACTCAGAAAGTCAGAATGCTGATTGAAAAAGCAGATAGTAAAGACTAGGCTCTAGAAGTTTCAGTAGGTAACAGGACTTATCAGCATTTAAACTCAAGACCATGTGTGTTTCACTATGGTAGAAAATTGGTCTGCATTTTGTTCTTGTCCTAAGACTGTGTGCGAGAGTGAGATTAAAGACAGAAGACCAATTAATCTGGTACAGGAAATTTCAAGGCACCCCACATTTCCAGCTATGACATGGGGATGGCTGGTGACTTTTGGCAAGATTTGCAGTAAGAAAAAGCAGCAAAAACCTCATTTGAAAAGTTCTCAGTTTTGCAAGTAATGAAGTGCATATAAAGTTGGAGCACAGGAGAGCTTCAATGTTAAAAAGATTACAATTAAATAGAAGCTAAGTATTTGCATCAGGACAATAGGAAAGATATTTTTAGGATATTTCAGGAAAACACCTGGGTCTCATCACAAGCTCAAGGATGCAAAGCTATGCAAATTTCATTTCAAACAGAAAGCTCCTGAACCCTCCTGTTCAAAATGACTGCTAGGCCAGGTGTACACCCATAATCCCAGCATTCAGGAATCTGAGGCAGGAGGATTGTTATGAGTTGGAGGTAATCCTAGGCTACAAAGTGGTTCTAGGCCAGCCTGAACTTCATAGTGAAACTGTCTCAAAAAGACCAAACAAAACAAAAAGCAAGGATTGCCTGCAGAATATATTCTTCAGGATTCATCTCCCAGTACTCACTTTTTCAGAAACTTGGAAGCCTCTGTAGTCATGATCCACAGGGGCCTCAGTACTGCGTGAGCCGGTGGGCGACCTTTGCATCATTCATCTAGTGTTGGTTTTGCAAGAGTCAGAAAGGCTTCCACCCAAATTTCAGAAGACCTGAGAGGCTAGGGAATCTGCTCCTGAAAGGGGAATGTCTAAAGCTTTGAGAGTGAAGCCAATAGTGTAATGGAGAGACCAAGAAGTTATAGAAGCTAGAAACATGGAACATACACTGAGGAAAATTCAAGATAGTGAGCAAAGCAACCTCAAAAGAGAGGTTATGAGGCTGAAAGTGGCAATACCATAAAGATAGGTATGCCCAAGCCCTTTGGAGTTTATACATCAGTATAACTTGCTCTGGAGTCTGGGCATAGATTTATAGGATTTAATGTTTTTACTGATGGGTTTTAACCTTGCTTTGATTTGATTCCTTTTTATCCCTCTATTCCTTTTCCTCTCGTATAACACTCTCTTATGCTATTTCTAATGTGAAACCAGAAGAGTATGTGCTATCTTTCTGAGCCAAAATAAACCTCTTAGCTTTTCACTCATGGGTATTCAGTACTGTGTTTCAGTGATGAAGAAAGTGGCTAAGATAGTTGATAAATAAGTTGTTTATATACTACAAGTGAGGATTAAAGTATTATTACCTTCATTTGACAGTTTAAATGAAAAAACAAAGTGAAAGAGGCAAAGGACTGAGAAATAATACAAAGGACCCTCTTATAGAAAGGATTCCACTAGAAGGCAGTAGTTAGTAAAGAGACAGATGAATTTGATTACTACAGTATAGAATATCAATGGCACAGGACCAAATCTGAGCTCTCTAAAAAGTGACATAAGAGTTGACAGACATTCTAAAGGATAATGCATATCAGCATTATGACAATTTTAACATCTTGTATGAACTGTAGTTTTTGAAATGTTCTCTGCTATTATAAGGATAGTATATAAAATCATAAGGTGTATATAATAAAAATGAAGAATGGAATTTCTCAGATACATGTATTGGGATAATGCTTGAATGGCCTTCAATAAACATAACTTTTAAAGTTCAGTTGTTCCATTGACTGGTGCTCTCCTTTTTCCTTTATGTCATGAGTCATTGTGTGAATTCTCAATAATCACAACTATTTGCTAGCAAGTACTCTGAAATTACTTGTGCTAACTGCTTTTAAATACAATTTTAAATACCTAACTACTGATTATGTCCAGTTGCAGAACAGTGACTGTAATTTTATAATGCTGAATAGCTTGCGACACTTTTCATTTTTCCTCCAACTTCAACCTGTGACTGTGGTTCATCTGTATTGCGGCCCTTTCAGTTGAAAGGTTTATTATTATACAACACTCCTTAGACGTGATTGCATAGAAATTAAATGTTAGTTAACCATGAATTGGAAAGATAACATAAAATGTCAAATTCAGAGTTTGTCCTCAATAAAATCAATGTTTTCCAAGTTGTTTTTGTTTTAATGTCATAAACCATGCTATCTCATAATATTACTAAGTGTTGTTTATACAGTTTTCTATGTCAGGTAGCTAAGAATCTCATGAGAAAGGCATGTTACCTCACTGCCATAATCTATTAAAAAGCAATATAAAGTTAAACTTGAATTTTTATGAAGAAAAACACAGTTAATGCAAAATGAATTCCACTGAGCAAATTTGATTTCCCTGCACACTGCCCTCATTAGATGAAAATGCTTTAGTTCAGTTGAGTGCTTAAAAACTGATCCCTGAGCTATAACATGAGCTACAATGAACGAATGGGGTGAAATCTGTTGTTTTGATTGTTTTTACATGTTAATAGCTATGTTGGCTTCTGTTTCTAAATGGTCCCAAGTATATTTTAAACCTCCCTTATTTTCTTGGGATTCAGTTTGCCATTCCAATTTCCTGTTTAGACATTGTCTACAATCATTTTAAAGGCAACATGGCTAGTGTTCAATTTAATGTTTCCCACCTAGATCATTTTATTTCTCAATATGCTTTCTAAAGGACATGCACCAACCATTTGACCAACTACAAACACCACACCCTGGCATTTAAGAACTTCAGTATTGTGACCAAACATATTTATATTTATTTAGTGGAATTTTCTGGTGTACTACAGTGTTCCATTTAGTTATTTTTTTTTTGTTCTTTGTTACCAGTATCTTTAAGAAACTGTACACTTTTTCTGCAGAAAAATTCCCATGTATCCATAACTATGACATTTGTTACAGCACTTTAGATGGTTCAATATTACCTAAAATCTTACAAATAAACTTCAAAGAGTCATGCTGTCCAAGGGAAGCATTCCTTTGTTCTTCCTGTAAAACTATGCCATTTGATGTATGCCACATGATTATTGTTTTTCCTGACCCTGACCCTGTGACCCCTTAGGAATACACAATTTCTCCCTCCATAAACATTTATTCTTCAAACCTATATTAAATGTTACATCTCTCTTTATACGTTTGTTTGAATTCAGCATCTACTTTCCTTACTTTGATAATAGTATATCTGTCTTCACAGAAATATTTATCCTTTCCTCGTGTAGTCCATACCCCTCTTACTTGAAAATTTCTTAGTTAAGCCAAAAAGCACATTCAATTCTTTTGGCTATACATTGGTTGATAATTAGGCATATATGACTGAGATGCTAGCAGATATTTACTCTAGGCTTCTCAGAAAGTAGCTTCATTTTCTTCAGCTGAGATTCTTTCTGTCTTTTGGAAATTAAGAACAAAGAAAATGATCCGCCTGTAGCTGTTACAGGCTTTTTATAACTACAAGGGACACAAATCTAGTAGAAAGGAGAAGAAAGTAATAGTTACTAAGTTTTGGGTGATATTTTAACCCACTAGACCATGACAAATAAACTTACTCTTTCTATGATTTTAACTATCTCACTAAAAAATTTATTACGTCAATTGATTAACAAATGCTGGTGAAGCTGTAGGGGGAAAAGGAACCCTTCTAAATTGTTGATGGGAATGTAAACTAGTACAACCACTAGGAAATTCAGTGTGGTGATTTCTCAGAAAACCAAAGCTAGAAATTCTATCTGGCCCAGATAATCCTCTTTAGTTATATTCTCTGAAATGTTAAAGACATCTGTCACAATGATACAGGCATATCTATATTTATAGTAGCAAAATTCACAATAGCTAAGTTTTGGAAGTGGTGTGTATGTTCAACAGATGAATGAATACAGAATATGTGGTATTTATACACAGTGGAGAACCACTCTGCCATAAAGATAAACAAGTCATTTATAGGAAAAATGGATGTACCTTGTGATCATAATGTCAAATGGAAAAAATTGAATGGACGATCTTAAATATCTCATGATTTCTTTGATGTGTGAAGCCCAAACTACAAATAAAAACAAAATAAAAGATAACAGGAAGTAGGACAATAGATTTTTCTCAAAAAAGGGGTGGATCAAGAGGTGGAGGGAGGGAGGGCAAAAGGGATGATAAAAGGAATTAAGATGTGTGCATACAGATATCAACTCCACACAAGGAATGTAATCATTACTGCAAACATGTGCTAATAAAAATTAATAATTAAAAATATATTAGAATTACTATGCCACTTGAAATGAAGTCATTTTCCCTGTTACTCACAACCAAAACATTGCTAAAGTATACACCTTTCAGAATTTTACTTTACCTCTTATGTGCAGCATACAAATTTTTGTTTGCTTCAATTATGAGTCATTTATTCAAATCTTTGTTTTAATGGTATATATGTCTTATTTCGTATCAGGCCAGAAGTTCAGAGCAATCAAAATTGGAAATCAAGTGTATTTTTAGCATCCATTTAATCTTTCATATAACCTTGTTTATCTGTTGTTCCACAAAAACACAGCTAAAGATATGAAAGAGGACTTCCAGAACTACTTTAGAAAGTAGAAACCTGGGCTAAGTATTTCAAAGTGATGGTGGTAAGTTATCTTGAGGGGGATTTATGGCATTGTGCCTTTTATTGTAATTCAGTTTTTTTATAATTAAGTTTATCAGTACAGTTTCAGTATGCATAGTGATTACATCTATTGTGGTAAATTTGTACCCGTACATGATACATTTTAGTTCCTCTTTTCTCTCATTCCCCTCCTCTCTTCAACCCCTCTTCCCCTCTTGTAATTCATTTTAAATATTTATTTATTTATTTATTTGTTTATTTATCTATGGTACTGGGGATTGAACTCACAAACTCATGCTTGCCAGGCAGGTGCTTACACCACTGAGCTAAATCCCTGGCTTGTAATTCATTTTAAAATGTAAACATTTACCATATATTTTGATCACACTGCATACTTTTTATTCTCATCAGTACTTTTTAGTTACAATTAGAATATTGACAAATTCTTAAATACAAAGTTCTTGATCTTATTCCGTCCCCACTTCTGACTTCTATTCAATAATTCTAATTGGTGTACTTGGCTATTTTAAAAAGAAAGTTCTTCGGCAATTAGAGTGATTATTGTTGGTATTTAAGTGAACTGATCAATGTGAAAATTAGTCTACAAGGTCATGAATGTGAAGTGAGTTTTTAAGCAAAATCAAGTTTAAGTGGCTGCTTTTTATAAAGAATTAAATTTAGCAGTGGAGGTTTTCTATTTAACTGTATCTAGTAAAGTAGGAGACTTTTAAGAAATGGTATGCTAGAGATATACCCCTTCAAATACTTTTTTTTTTTTGGCTATGTTTTAGAAGGATATGTTCCATGTTCTGTGCAATACAGAACACTGTCCCAGTAATTAAACTCTGCTGTTTCCATGGAAAACCAACTCTTCTATAGGCTCAGTCTTGCATTGCTAGGGCAGGGACTTTCCAAACCATTATTTTTGCTTTTCTGCAGGATCCTTGTTAAGTACCAATAATAAAGAGCATGAGAGGGAAAATGAAAGGTTGTGGAAGTGTATGACTTTGATCTGAAATGGCCCCCAAAAGCTTTTGTGTTGAAGGTTTGGTCCCCAGTGCAGTGACGTTCAGAGGTGGATCACTTGGGGAGTGAGCGGATCGTGAGAGTTGTGACCTCACTGAGGGACTAATCCCCTGCAAGCTCTCTGACTCTGCTCCATGCGTGCCATGTGATGCGCAGCCTTATCTGCCACACAGCGCTGCAGCCATGATGCTCTGCCTTATCCTGGGCCTCAAGCAACTGAATTAGTTGTGGACTGCACCCCCTGAAACTGTGCATTGAATTAAACTTGTCATCTTTTAGGTCCATTTGTCTCAGGAATTTTGTCACAGCAATGGAAGGCTAACACAAGAAAAAAGAACATCCATTCCTCTTTCTGTGTGCTTCCTATCTGTCTACCTGTGATTCTTGCAAGTATCTCTTGTTCTCACTTTACTCTGGCCATAGCAGTGCCTTTCTACAGGAGCTGTGAAAAGCAACTTACGGGTTTTTTTTTTTTTATTTTCACTGAGCCATTCTTATAATATGAACTTAGAAATAGCAGCATTCATCGGTTGGCCCTGACTCCTCAGAAAGCCCTTCTAGGCTGTTGACTTTCCTCTTGGTTTCTACATTTTAATAATCACTGATTTCATTCTTTGTGCCCTGGGCATTAACAGTGATAGTTGTTTCTTCCAGTTATGAACTCTATGGCAGCTTGGCATTCCCTTTTACACTTTCTTTTATGTGGTAATTTTTCACCTAGCTAAATTTTCCTCGCTTATGTAAATGATATATGAATAGAATTTCAGCTAATAGAAAACTAGTAGGACCTATTTAATTTACATCTCTGTATGCAAACATATACAAAATGTATTTACATATATACACATATACACATATCTATGTATGTATAAAACATATACTACTCATGCATGTATATACATGTACATATACACATACAGTTGTCCCTCGGTATCTTCAGAGGATTAGAGCCTGGATTCTCCTATTGAATACTAAAAATCCAAGAGTCCTCAAATCTTTTATACAAAATGTAGTAGTTATTTGTCTACAACCTATGCATATCCTCTTATATACTTTAAAGTATGTCTCAAATACTTTAGTATGCCATACCTTGGAATTGCTATGTGAATACTTGTCATCCTGTATTGTTTGAGAATAATGATGAGAAAAATATATATCATATATCATACATATATATATATATATATATAATATATCGTCTATATAGTACAAGCACAGTGTTTGCCTCATTTTTTTGCACTGTAATTGGTTGAATGCTAGATTCCAAATACACGGATTCGAAGATCTAATTGTGTATGTGAATTGGCTTGCATGTTTGTGGACGCTGAGTTGGCATGTCTGAAACCTGTCGTGCACACCATCAGGAAGTGCATGCTTCAATTTTTGGGCATAAACTCAAGCTTCTGTCATTCACAGGTGGGATTTCTTCTTTACCAGGGAAGCTCCTCTCTGCTCTTTATGTCTTTTAGTTTTCTAAATCAGGCCCACTCAATTTAACTGTGATGGTGAACCTTTTAGAGCTTCAATAACAAACAGCCTATTGCAGCATGCATGCTATAGGTTCTCCACCACTGATCTAGGATAATTTCCTATATGAAGTCATATGATTATGAATTTTAGCCCTATCTACAAAGTACCCCTACAACACTACCAGACAAATGTTTGAATAAATAGCTCAGAACTGTAGCCTAGCCAAGTTGGTACAGCCAAAGACCTTCACAGCTGGCATTGTTTCTCTTTACCTGCTTCTAAGTTGTGCTAAGATTTACCTGTGTCTTCACCAGGTTGCTGCATTTTTTGGGCTGACCAAATGACAAAGAAAAAACAGCTAGCTTGGAAAACTTCTGATTCTAATTCTCCTAGAAAATAAAAAGGTATTCCACTTATGATCTAAAGCACAGACTTAATCTCTATGTCTTTGTATATTCTAAAGAACTGCTATATTTGGAAACCTGCTTTTATTCCTGACCTTAACTTCCAGTGCTTCTTTATTAGTAAACTGCAAGGACTATGATTTAAAATTGTATCATCAAGCAAAATATAATTTTGTTAAAACCATACATTAAACAAACCTTCTTGATTGATAGGCTACTAATCAACTTGAACTTTATTTTTCTGAACATTTACATCCTATGTCTATGTATAGAACTGCTATAAAATATATTTTTTCTATTGACTTCACTTATTTTGTTCTAAGTCAAATCCTTAGTGAGTTCTCTGACCTTAAGTTAAATTTTCCTTTTTAATCTCCTGTGTTATTGTGAAGTTCAATTAGGAGAACCGTAAGAGCAATGTTTCATGTGCACTGTGAGCTATCCTTTTTGCTTCAGGGACATTGACTGGAGTTTTAAAAGAAGAAGCTCATAGAAGTTCTGTTTTCTTTGTTCTAACATTTTAACTCATTTTTCTATTTCAATTTAGAAAAGTTTTATTGGGTCTCTGGACTTCTTTGTTGAACTTACTAGTCCAATAAAAGTCATCCAGGAAATTGTTTCCTTTGGAAAGCACTTATAAAAAGAGATTTATGCCCTTGATTTTCTAAATTTATCTATTTTCAGGATTATAGCCTTGACATGGAGAGATTGCTCAGCTTCTATTAAGTATTTAGTGTTCCTAAGTAGCTTTCATAGAGCTGGCAAGTCAAAATTAAGCCCAAGAGACCATAGGGAGATTTAATCTTCACTCCAACACTCTTAATGCTCTGAAAATAAATGCATTTTGATTCTGGTTTTATCCCATCTGGTCCTCATGTTAACTTGACAGTAGTCTCTGGACTGTAGACCTGAGAATAATTTCTTGCCTGCTGAGAACAACAGTGTTAGGGAATGTGGAATATGTGTCTAGCAAATATTTCCTTCTGGACAAACTATTTCATTATGTTCTAGGATTTGTTTCTGGAATGCCCAACACAATAAGCCCAAAAAACACTGTGCAGAAGATAAATTTTTATCCTGACATATGGTCATCTATTCACACATACCCAGGAATGGATACTTGAAAGAGAAACTAAGGATGTGGTAGTTTAGATACGTGTGTTTATTCTTTTGCTATGGATGCAATAGAAAAATGTCACAAACCCTGTGACTTAAATAAGAAAAGCTTATTTCTTGGAGTTCTGGAGTCTAACAATTCCAAGATCAAGGGCAGATTTAGTTCTCTTAAAGTCTCTTTCCTTGGCTCCATGGCCTTTCATCTGTGCTTACTCTATTCATTTCCTGGTGGCTCTGGTTCTAACTATTCACTTATAAGGACGTGAGGCAGACTGGATTAGCATCCACACACATAAACTCATTTCAATTTAATCACCTTTCTAAAGGCCTTATCTTCAAATGCAGTCACATTCAGCGGCACTAAAGGTTAGGACTTCATGATATGGGTTTGGGAGGGTGGCACAACTCAGCTCATTATTATTATATAAATCACTCAGTACTAGGTGTTGTGATAATGCAGTTTTTCATTCAATTTTTAAAATAATTTATCAGCATAGTCTGTGTTATTTGCCTATTTCATGTGTGAGAAAATTCATGTTATGTCAAGTCAGTCTGTTTACAATTAACTTGATTGGGTCAAAAATTTGTGATCAGAATAATAATGATTCCTGAAGTTATAAAAAGAAAAGTGAGAAAATTGTAGAGTTAGGGAAATTTCTGTCCATGGATAATAAAGACAAAAAGTGTACTTCAATTTCACATTACCTTAGTGAGATATTTCTTCTAATTTTTACTTTAAGGACTCTGCTCAAGAAAAGCTGAGGATGTTGGTGTATATCCAGGAAAGCCCCTCAGATTCAACATACTCCCGGTAGCAGATGCTGTCATTGTTTTGCTTCCTATGACCCTTCTTTAAAGAACTGCTTTTGGAGCACTGGATCTATGGCTTATCTCCAGAATTTGCCAAGAGTAGAGATTTCTAGGGATATGTGTTCACTCAGTGGAGGGTTGTCCATTTGCTACTGGCTGTCTGGAACATAATCAGCACATTGGCTGGAAGCAAAAAACTGCGTGCACAGAAGGATAGAGTGTAGAACAGCCTTGGGAATTAGATTGAACCTGAAATTTGGCTGGAAATTTTACCTTGGCTTTGATGTTTTGCTTACTCAATTCCAGTCAGTTACTACTGATAATGTGTCCTTAATAAATTACTTGCACATAAATCATTGACTCAGGCTCTGGTCCTAGGGAATTTAACTTAAGGCAACTTCTATAGCTAATTTTTGCTTGTTCTTTAGAGGTAGGTGAGGGTTAAATCAAATCTAAATACTGCAACGAAAAGAGATTAGAATAGAAAACCTGAGTTTAATTTTTGTCTCTGCCAGCTATCAGTTTAGTGTTTGGTTAACTAATCATTCATTCCAAAGCAAAAGGTAAAAAACAAATAAAATCAATCAAACTTTAATTAAATGATAAATGTATTCATTTATAGGATCTCCAAACCCAAGTGGCTCTGATGTTAGGCATGATATTGGAAATTTATCTCATACCTTTTGACTTCTCCTTGCATGGTGGCAAAACAGCCACCATGAGCTCTATCTAGGATTACCTCTTACCAATTCAGCAACTTCATCTTCCAAAGGGTCCTCTACTTCCCAAGAGAACCACTCTCAGGACCAAGCTTTACCTCATGGACCTCCAGGAGACATTCAACCCAAAACTACAGCAGTCACCCCCAGCACATCATTGGCCCTTGGGATTTACTCTGATTGGATCAATTTGGGACATGTTTCGCCCCTGGGCCAATGAATGATTCTGGTTGGAAAAGACTGGGCTTGGTTTTCTTCTTTGGAGTGAGATTAGAGTTAGCCTCATTTTAACCATGTTGCATGAGAATGAGGGAGAGATTCTAGGTTCTTTAAGTGAAAATTGAGATATAAGAAGAAAAATGATGAATATCAAGTAGTCAGTGAACAAGCTCATAGAATGAGCTTGAATGAGATAATTAGCAACCATGAACCACTGTATCCTTACTGTGTTTTTTTTTTTTTTTTTTTTTTTTTTTTTTTGCGGCACCAGGGATTGAACTCACAACCTCACGCCTGCCAGAGCAGGCGCTTAAGCCGCTGAGCCAAACTCCCGGCCCTAGTTTTTTGAGGCAGGGTCGCACTATGTAGCTCAGGCCGACTTTGCGCTCGCGTTGTAGCCCAAGCCGGCCTCGAAATCACAACGCTTCTCCTACCTCAGCCACCCGAGTGCTGGGATTAAAGGCGTGCGCCACCACGCCCGGCTACTGTATCCTTACTGTTAAGTGGAGGTAGAGGAGTAGTTACAAAAGACTGTTGTGATAATGAAATGTGGAGAGCAGCTGAGCTGGAAATTGACCACAGATTTGGGGCTAGAACAAGGCCAACCTGAGAACAAAGAGTTCTAGGGACAGGTCATGTAAACAAACTGTTTGGACTAGAGCAAGGCCAATGCAGTTGGTGTCCCTCCCTATTAACCACAGCACAGATAGCTCTGAGAATGCTTCACTTTCAGTGGTCTCAGCAAAATACTTGCATTTTTAGCTCTGTCGTGCATCCCCAGCCCACCTCATACGGTGCGTTAATAAAGAGACAGACCATGCTGGGTTGTTGCTGCCTCTCCACCAGAGAGGTCAGGTCCCATCTGGTACCAGTTTTCCCTTTAGTATGTGCCTATAGTTTTTTCTTAATCTTTTGTCTCTCCCTCTCAGGACCCTGCTGTCTGTGCTGGTTGCAGCAATGAAACACTCTAACATAGAAAAAGTTCTCAGCATAATGACTAGCATGGAACAGTTTTCAATGAATGATACAGTATTATTTATACACTGTTAATAGTGTTATTGATGGTTGTCTCAAGATCTCTTCTAAGAATTTTATTATTCTCCTTTGAGTTTTCTAGTAATGAAATCAGATGGGAAGGAATAAATTGAGAATAAAGTCAACATCATAAGGGTATGTGCCTGGAATTGCTAAAGCTTCCAAGAGCAAGTTAGAAAGTGCTTGAAGTTATGAAGGAGGAAATACTACCCAGTTTATGAGTTTGGTTATAATTACTATTTCCTCATGAAGAGGAAGAAGCAAAACTTATTATGGAGGGCATGGAGATTGGTGGGAAGAAATGTTAGAGAAAAATAAAAGTAATGCATTTTAAAATTTATTTTCTATGTCACACAATACCTGTTAATTTTCTGAGTAAGCAGGAAATTAGAAGATAAATAGAAAAAAAAATTTAACTTCCATGTGGCTTAGTATGGGATGACAAGAAGCATTATCTGTGGCCATAAATAGAAAAAGAAATTTGCTTTTCTTTACTTTAGAGGGTAAGTTTTATCATTCCACACAGTGCTATGGTAGGAAACAGTAAAACAAACTTTCCCTTAAATATGATTTCTGCTTGAATTCCAAGGTGTCATTTAATGATTTCATGACTGAATGTAAATGCATTCAAATTAAACTAGGAAAATTGCCTTTATGTTTAAATGTTTGGCCTTAGTTCTTGAAAACTTTAGCAATTACAAGCTTTAATATTCAAAGTTCCTGTTGTCTTAACAAAAAAGAAAAAAAAGAATTAAATAAGAATATTAGCTTTAATATTAGCTTTTCTTATTTTGTCTTCAAACCTCTGGGAAAAAAAACCCTGTATTTTCTCGGAAACTCATTTTAATGCTTTCTTTAGGGCTGTATTTTTTTATAGCTTTGAAAATATTTTCCCTTCTTGTCCCTGGGTTGTTTCATTCATTCTGAAAAAAAAAATTCAGCTGTCCAGTTATATCCATATACTGAGTGCTCCATATGGGTTAGGGAAGACCAGGAAGGGGTGAACATGACAATTTTCTGATTAGTGGTGAGATTATGGCTAAACCGCCTTGTCCTGCTGCCTTGTTCAGGTCATGCATATATCAGTGGAAAATGTTTGCAATGGTTTTGCTTTTAACCCAGAAGTCATTTTCTCTATTATGAATATAAACAGATAAAGCAAAGTTCATTAAAGCTGTGAGACAGAATCACAACCAGATACTAAGAAGCATGAAGCAACACACCATTTATTACCAAAGTCTCCAAGATAAGTAAAATGTCAAAGCAAAGAAAGAGAGTAAATATATGGTCTCATAAATAGAGTATAAAATTACATTATTTTTGGCTAACTGCTCAGCAGAGGATGGAGGAATTTGTTACAGCAGCCTGAACTGACTAGTGCAACAATTAACAATAATAATGTAAACATATTAACCACAGTGTAAAAATAGAGTTGCCATGAAATGTGCACTTCCTTTCAAAGTTCTTCAATTTCTAGAGTAATTATTTATATCAGTCTTTCAAATGTAATGACCATAACATTAAG
Source organism: Dasyprocta punctata (assembly GCA_004363535.1). NCBI lineage: Eukaryota > Metazoa > Chordata > Mammalia > Rodentia > Dasyproctidae > Dasyprocta > Dasyprocta punctata. Next base: position 41,702 of record RJWM01012147.1, on the reverse strand, counting down.
TGATTGCTATTATTAAGACATTTTAATTTAGGACATTGTCCTCTACCTTTTCATCATCTGTGCAATTTATATCAAATGTACACATTTTAATGGTTTCATTTAACTTGTTTCTCTATCTTCTCACACTTTCTAAAAAACTGCAACTTGTTTAGATTCAAGTATGTTAGCTATCTATACAACAGCCAAATAATACTTAAGCATATTATTTTATTTATTTATCTTTTGGTTTTTTGAGACAAGATCTCACTATGTAGCCCAGACTGGCCTTTAGCTCATGGTGATCCTCCTGGATCTGCTTCTCAAATGGTGGGATTACAGTTGTGTGCCACCACCCCCAGCTGAAATATATTATTTTAAGAAAGACTTTATGAATTCGTTAAATGTCTGGCTCTGCCTGGTCTCTTGGACACATACTGACATGTCTGGCATTTTCAAAATGCCCCACAATAGTTTCTTTTCTTGCTAGAAGCTGCTTGCCACAAATACATATAAGGATTTGGAAACATTTGGTTCTACAAACTAAAGAGGTGATATTTAACATCAGGGAAATTTGAAAATCTGAAATTTCCGTGTCAATAAATATCAACAATTGATAGTTGAATAGTAGGAAGCAAATTCCTGGAAAACATGAAAGATATCAAGGCTTAATAGTTATTCGTTTATACCATGGTTGTTCTTTTACTTTGCAAATAATATTGTTTTTAATTCTCTATAGTTTGCAAAATAACTTAGGTTCTTGGGCAAGTGCCCTCACTTTAAAAAATGTGTTCATTTTCTTGGATGGATGTTCTCTCATTCACTAATAATCATTGAATGTCCATTTAACGCTAAGTACCATTCTAGGCACTGAGTCTAAGACAAGAAATCAATTATTTAATTCATTTTCACTTCAGTTTAAAATATTCAGCATTTGCAATGTGTGTATACAATATGCAAAGCATGAACGAGTTTTCACTAGGATACAAAGAAGTGCCAGACGTGTCACCTGCCCTCCTATTGTCTTAGTCTAGGGATTGAGATGACATGCACTCGTCATTCTGTAAGAAGCTGTGCCAATCAAGAAAGAGAGATAAGATACTCATGATATAAAGGGGTGACTGAAATAGTTCCTAACTAAAGGTTCTGAGCCTTTCATGTCATCAAAATTCTCATTTGGCAGTAAGAAAATGCTAGCAGTAAATGAGTTCGAAATGTTTTTTTGTACATATGTCCAAAAGTTAGATTTGGGTTGTGTTCAAAATAGCATTCATCATGAAACCATGAGCACATTTTTGAACAGGAATGTTTTCTTGCTTTTTAATTTTTGCTTTATTATTCAGTAACAAGACGCTCTTGAGAAATAAATGATATTCTTTCCTTTACTGTTTGTTTGGTTTTTCTATTATGCATGGATGGGTCTCTTTCTCTCCCTCCCTCACTTATCATGAAGCATATTCAGTGAGAGCTGGCAGGTTGAGTAAGGCTCTGAGAACCAGGTACATGTCAGGTCAAAGACATTTCAGAAACCTATTATCAAGGCAAATATTGCAATGGTTCTTCACAAGAAGCCTGACCAGGAACTAGTCACTCTCAGATGGTGAAAGTGAAGAGAACTGAAGAAAAATAGAGATTCAAGCCCAGTTATTTATTTTCTGGTTAATATAGAACTTCTGGACTTCAGAAACACACCTTGCTTTGCTATCCTGACATAATTAGATAAAAATAGAGACAAGCACAACTTATAGTATCTCTGCTTTATTCTCATTAGTTGGCACTACCTGACACTGAGTTCAAGCAATCACACAGTATGACAAAAACAGCTTAAAATAGCACAGAAGGAAAGTGTGGAAGACGGGCTCAGACTCTTTATTAACTACACAGGAACAGCAAGTTTGTTTGACATCTCTGATCCTTACTTCGAATGCAAAATTGGTTTAGAACACAATCAAAGGCTGTAATAAGAATCACATGATTATGATTATAAAAGAATTCTGAAAGCTGCACAAATAAGGAATCACAATTCTACCTTCCTCATAATAAGTTTTGGACAACACTGTTGTTTAATTTTCAGACTTTGTGGTTTGTCTAGAAAAGTTCATATACCTGGAGCTAAAATAAAACATAGATGTTTCTTTTTAGGAGACTTCATGGTAAAAGACATAAATCTATGTAGTACAAGGGTGTGTCATGAGTTAGAGTAATTGCAGAGGTAGGAAGTAGCATGTTGTGAGTTTGGTACACTCGTGTCTTAATCTCTTCCAAATAAGTTATTTATTGTTATGGCTTATATCTAGATATCCCCCAAAAACCTCTTGTGATCCTAGGTGGAGATTTTAGGAGGTGACTGAATCATGGGTGTGTGATGCTGGATTAGCCCACTGATGGGTTTATAGCCCATGTGATGCTGGGAGGTGAAGCCTGTGGGAGGAGGCAGGTGCCTGGGCTGTGACCTAGAAGGGTCTATCTCTCTCCCTCCTCCCGTTGTCTCTCCCTTCTCACTGTCATTTCATGAACTGTTTCTCCTCTGCCATGCTGACTTACCCTGGAGCCAGTCAGTGGACTATGGATTGAAACTTCTACAAACAGTGAGCCAAAATACACTTTAACTTGCAGATGTTGGTTATTTTGTCCCGCACTGAGACAATAGCTAAGACATTAATTATAAAGTTCACATTTGCAATGTGATTGTAAGCAAGGTTGAGGAGACAGTAAGCATATGCATTTGATGGGGAGGAAAATAGAATGTGGTTGCAGCAGAAGACAAGAAAGATGAGCAGAGGAAAAGAATGTGAAAGAGAAAGGGAAAATGTGAGGGAAAAAGAAAGCATGAGGCGGAGCCAGGAGAGAGAGTCTGCCAAAGATTTCGAGGGACTACTGGTAGCATCTAGATCTGAACCAGTTTTTCAACCTGAGATGCATTTTGGAATCACCCATGAAACTCTAAATATACTGATGCCTGAGGTATGAGATTTAACTGGTCTGGGGTGGCCCTTCTCAATGATTTCTGATCACAGCCAAAGCTGAGAGTTAAGGAACCATGACAATGCCTCTGTGATGTAAGGTACACACAGGTCATGCTGCAAAACATGTGGGCCTGAGGTGGATTCTGGTATTTGGTATCACTAAGGAGGTTCTAGATCCTACAAGTTGCTATTAATCTTATTTTATTTACTTTTTATTTTATTTTATTTTTTATTTTAAAGAGGATAAAACCAAGCAAAATAAAACAGAATAAAACTGATGAAAACAAACCAATGTAAGTGATACAGGACTTTAAAATGTTAAGAAATAAACAATAGTTACCATAATACCTCTTGTCTTCAAAAAAGCTGCAGATACCTTCAGACTTAGTAAAAATCAAACAGAACAGAATAGAATAGGAACAATAAAAACAAAACAATGAACGTGATAAAGGACTTCAAAACAAGACAATAATAAATCCAAAATGGCTACCATAACATATCTTTCTATCTTTGAAATAGCTGCTCATGCCACCAGATATGACAAAATCAAACAAAACAAAAGAGAATAAAATCCCACTCAACAAACAATGAAAATGATACAGGACTTCAAAACAAGACAATAGGGAATCAACAGTGGACACCACCCTCTGAAGGTGATTCCCCCTAGATGCCACAATGTGTACTGCTATCCTCTGAACAGATGATCAGACCTCTGGCCCTAGACCTGTAAGGTCAGTGAAACAGCAAAACACAACAAGCATCAATTTGCATTTCACCTCAACAGCTATCATCACAGCCTGCGTTTCTCCAGATCTGTGGGTCACTTATGTGGGTAGGGGTGGGGTTGGGATTGGGGAGTGGGAATTGGTTCTTTTTGTTTACCAGCGCACATATGGAAGGGGCTGGGGTCTGGCTGTCCCCCTGCTGGCAATGGCCTGCACATGGTGCTGGTTTGCAGAGGGGGCTTGCTTCTTCACAAGTTGCTATTAAACTTATCTCTGACTTTCAGAAAGGATGTGAGTAATTTATTTATTTATTTATTTTTATTTTAAAGAGAATAAAACAAGTCAAAACACAACAGAAGAAAGCAGGTCAGGACAAATCAATGCAAGCAGCACAGGATTTCAAAACAAATGAACAGGAAATTAACAATGGCTACCATAACATCTTTTGTTTTCTTTGAAATAGTTGTCCTTATCTTCACATGCAATAAATTCGAATGAAACACAGTCGTATAAAACCAATAAAAACAAAAGAATGAAAGTGTTACAGGCCTCCAAAATCCGACAGTAGGAAAATTAACAATGGCTCCCGTAATGTCTCTTGTTCTCTTCAAAATAGCTGTCCACAATTTCACACATATTGAAATCAAATAATACAGAACAGACTAAGAACAATCAAAACAAAGGATATAAGCATTGCTGGACTTCACAGCAAGATGATAGGAAATCAGTAATGGCTACCATAATGTCTCATTTTTTTCAAAGTAGCTGTTCATACCATCATTTGTAATAAAATCAATTCTTGTAAACTCTTTAGGAGTTCTAGACTTGATTAAGCCTATACATGCACATCTATGCTTTCTGTATTAGAGGGAAAGACAAAACAAAATGTCACAAATTACCAAAAAAACAAGAAACAAAAGAGACTAATAAATAACAATAACAAAGAGCCCAAAACAGTAACAGTACAGGCATGCAAAACAAAGTGATAGGAACATAACTAAGGTTGTCATTTTGTATAGTTATCTTCAAAAGAGTTACTCAAATTACCAGATATAGACTTGCAAAGTTCATCTAATCGTATGACTGTTAACTTTTTTGCTCCAAGAACTAATAGAATTAGTAACACAATCCTCTTAGCTATCTTAAGTGTATATATACAAATTTATATCTTTTCTCTTTTCTCTTCCTTCTTTTCTCTTTTTCCCTATCTGATTTATTTTTCCTCTTTGGGCAGTTTGTTATCCTTCAACAATATTTACTGAAGATTTTGTATCTTATTTACTCTTTCAGTTTCTTACACTAAGGAGATAATACGGTGCTTACACATGTGAATTTGATTTTTTTCCCTTATGAGTATGGTCTCAAGTAGGATGCGACTAATTTAAAAAGGTATAAAATGATGATGATGATGGTGATGATGTCAAAAACATAGCTAACATTTAAGTCATGCCAAATCGATGTCAGTCATGGTATTGAGGACTTACAGAATTCACGAAAAGTCTCAGGACTGGGTAAGGCTTGCTGTTTTGTTAATCCTGCTTTATAAGTGAGGATATCAACACATACTTGAATTCTGGCAAAGTGATACTGAGCCTGTGCTTTTAAAGATTCTGTTTGACCTGGATCTGAAATGAGTCTGTGACCTGAATATCATTAGACATACTTCAGGAGAGAAAATTTGACACAAGCAAGCAGGTCTGGAAGCGTCTGCAATGCTGCCACAGAGGAAAATAAAGGTAAACCTTACACCTGGTTTATGGCTTGTGGCCATGGGAACAAACAAATGAGAGGAGTGATCTGAGAATTGTTGCAGGAAAATGTGTCAGTTCTTTACACTGCACACAGTAAGCCATAGACATTGCCAAGGTTTACAGCCAGAGCTTGAACTTTCTTTGCTGTTTAAAACACTTGGGCCAAATTTTAAAATTTTAATGTCTCAGTCACACCCCAATCAGAGAAAGCAGACTCTCTGGGAATAAGATGTAGGAATTGTTATTTTATTATTATTTTTTTTAATTTTCCAGAAATTCTAAACTGCAGCTATGGTTAGAAGTCACTGAGTTTGGAGTGCAGGGCCTTGGAAGGAAGCTTAAATCACTGATAAATCCAAATGTCACATTTTCTAGGCAGCCTATTCTAGCAGCTGAAGGCATTTTCCCCTTTCTCTGAACTTCTCTGGCTCTTCTCTTGACATCCCTGAAACATTGGCCACGTAACACCTTTAATTTATTAAATGGGGATTTGTGTCTTTACCCAATGCATTTTGCAGGCTATACCTTTGCAGCACTACAGAGTATTATAGTAGAAAGCTGGGCAGCATCCTCAAGAGAAGCTCACAGCACTAAAATTTTCCTTAGAGCAAGGAACATTAGGTAAGATTGCTTTTTTACGGACTTCCAATGAATATTGCATCTAAAAAGCCCTGCGATGTTTTGTAGTGAGGAAGTACCTTTAACTTTGTCCCACTGAGAGCTTTCCAAACATTATTTGAATATAAAACATGCTTTTTATATACAAACATTTTTGGAGGAAATTCTAGTGTAGAAAAGAGAATAGTCTTATGAAGTAAGATCTGCCTACACATTCAAGAAACCAAATAATAATTAATAATAATACTCCCAGACCAAGGAGGTTGTTATGAAGGATTAAATGAGAGTATAAATAATAAGTAATATAAATTAAATGGTATCCTTGGTGCAATGTGCCTGTTATAGTTCTGCTTGCTGATGAGTTCCTTTCACCGTGTTCAGGTCTTATGTAAGCACATACTCGTGTATGTGGGCATTCACCCACAGCACCAAAACCAGCCATGGTCCTAGCTGCATTGTTTCTTTCAAGACAGTAAGAAAATTTTGTAACTGATAGGTGGGTGTCAGCAGTGCTAAATAACACCTAAATTGATAATCTCCTCTGTATTTCCTCTGTTATGAATGGTTATAGAAGAAGAAGATAACAAAGATAATTTCCCTTTGGAATTTAGTACTTTTTACTCACTTATTGATTGAACACTCAGTGGGCAGTGCACAAGTGCAAGGCACTCTGGGAGATAATTGCCAGGACATGGTCTAATTACTGATCTGCTGTGGTGTCTTCTACTGCATAAGACTTCCCAGGCTGGAGCCACAGGGGAGCTGTCCTGCCTGCTGAGCAGGGGGAGGCTCTGAACTTCATCAGAGCTAGTAGGCCCCTCCTGTTGTGTTCCTGGGCTTTTCACATGTACATCTATTCTTTAAATTGTCAGTGAACTGAGAGCAAGTGCAACGCTGAGCCTTGGCAAGTATTTCAGAACCAGCTACTTAATGAATCAAACATAACATCCATCACAGATAACACAAGAGCCACAGGGTTCCAGTGGAACACAGAGTAATGTAAAAGAGTAAATCCATGTCTATCTCAACATACTCCTCTAGTCCTTTGCAAACAATGAAGAGTGATTTTGTGCTTCCGATTGTTGAGAGCACAGAGTTCAGCTCAAACGTTACTGCCCAACTCCCAGTCTGCTACACTTGGTGTTAAGCATAAAACTAGGTTGAATCAGAGGATAATGCTCTTAACTGTAAGATGAGGGCTGAAGATGAGAAGGGTCTTGGGAGTTGTTGTTTATTGTTAGTTAACAAAGCATTGCCTCCTCCCTATGGTGTACTGTACAGGGACCTCCTGGGCCACAGGTGAGCTATCCATTTGTTACATATGATGTGAACTTGTAGGAATGAGCATGAACTGGTTTTTTTGTTTTGTTTTGTATTCTGTTTTTTGTACCAGGGATCGAACTCACGACCTTGCGCTTACCAGGCAGGTGCTTAGGCCACATGAACTATCTAAGTAGAGTTGTTACACTGCTTTTAAGGAGTGGCTCTTTTTGTTTGTTTTAATTCAGAGTCTGAATTCACAGTCTTGAGACAAGCATTCTCAAGCCTAGGTCCAGAAAAGGAGCATCTGGGAACTTTTCTGAAAGTTGGATTTGTGGATTCCATTACCAGAGACTGCAAATCACTTGGCTGGGAAGTTGGGCTGTTAGTTTTGTTTATAGGCTCCCTAGAGAATTCTAAAGTGCAGTCCAGGCTAAGAAATACTGCCTTAAAGGAACTCCACTGTAGCTTTCATATTCACTATTATTAACTGATATATCAGTTACTAGGAAGTTTGAAGGCTCTTTCCAATGTTGAGGATCTTCTTCCACTGGAAGAAGCATAGTTGCAAATCACTTCATCGGAAGGCTTCCATCCTACCACAGACACTTAGAAACAAACAACTGAATGTGTAAAATACTATGATGCTCATGTGTACTATAAAGGTCTCGGGAAAGAAAAGAGATTCTACCCTGCCTTTGGCCAAGGGCACACAAGAGGTGACATAACAAAGTGGCTCTTGATAGTTCTATTTCAAACTCTTTGGAAGAATATTCATCAATATCTGAGTAGTTATATGGTCAAATTAGGTAGTACTATACACAATAAATACCCATCACTAACATTTTTAATATAAATGACAACTGGTATTTGCTAAGGAATAAAATTCATCAATATTTTGAGCTTTTGTCCCAATATCTGAGTGACCCTGTGATTTATGCTTCCCAAAATTTGAAAAACAAAATTCCTCTAAGCCTTCTTTAACTTTAGTGATAAGGCAAAAGCTAATCTTTGTTTTTCAGCTGTGATTCAGGCTCTTTGTAGAGCCTGAGAATCAACTTGATCATGTTATTTTTATTTTAAATATAAAAAGATAATGTTTCTTAAGAGTTTACTAAATATTTGGAGGTAAAATTAAGATAGGCCTCATACTTTTGTCTCATATTTTGGTTTTAAGAAGGAGGAATATAGATGCTTTTGAGTGAATGTGCTTCATACATTATGTATGATGCTCTTGCAGTATCATTACTTTAACATACCCAAGAGCCAGAGAGAAATGAAATTTGTCATTCAATTTTACATGCATATACCAACAGAAATGGTAAACAGAAAGATGAGAATAAGGAAGCCTAAATCTTTCATGAGTACACATTTTCCCTGTAGCTTAGACTTTATGTATAAAGCAAATTTAGAACACTTGAACAGAAAGGGGAAAGAAGATAATATTTAAAATCTCTGAGGCTTCATATCTTAGATCTAGAGTGTAAACTTGGTGAAGAGAAGAAGCAATAAGGATCCACAATCTTTCTGAAAGTAGAACAAGCTGTAGCTATTTCACTTTGGTTCAGTATTCTGCGTCCTTTTAACAATGTGTTGAAAATCCCTAAACTCCAGCGCTGTAATTGTAAGTGATGCCATAGATGGCATTACATTCTCCTGCTTTGAGGTTAGTAATGTTGCTCTTGTGAATCATGCTTGAGGGCCTCATTGCGTCTTGCATCTCTCAGTTCTGACTCTGCACCTCTGAAGCTGCTGTAGGGCAGGGAGTGGAAATGGGAAAGATGAAAGAGCTAAGAATTATAATGAGATTTTTAATAATTTACAAATGTTTCTTCTCACTACTACTTATGGTAAGCCGAGTATGCCATGATGACAGGTTTATGGTTATTTTAAGCCACATCTAGTTACTAGTAACTTGGAGTGGACTGGATGTCAGTCTTTACCTTCAGACTGAGATTTGTTAAGTGAAAAGGGCTGATCACAAACATCTATGCTAATAATTTTCTGATATGCTAGTCCATGAGGTCACATGGGAAAGGATCAGGTATTATAGTGAAAAATTGAAAAAAGCAAAAACAAAAACAAAAAAAACCCCAAGTGATTTTCAATATCCAGTGCAGTCATGGTGAGGACTGCTAAAAGTGGAGTGAGATTTAGCAGTATATAATTGAGAGGTAAGTTAAGGTAAGCCCTGTATTCTTTTGATTCTTTGTCTCAGCATCATCCTTATTTAGCTATGAGACCCTAGACTATCTGGGTACTGTATCTAAGCCCCAGTCTCTCCATATGGTGATTTGATCTAATAATTGCAGTAGAGAAGATGAAATGTGTTCCCCATTTATGATTAGTCACCCTTGCACTGAGATTTCAAGGGACACACAACTGAGCTCTAAAGCCAAGGAGCGTGGGAGGAAATAGAAGCAAACATTTTTGTCTCTGGCATCTTCAGACATCCCTGCACAAACTTCCAGCTTATACAATTTTTCTGCTGTAGCAATTTACAGATTACATTGCTGCCAGACTGAAGGAGGGTGGCTCAACCTGTATGTGACTTTACATGAGCAAAAAGTAAATGTTATTTTATTAAAGCATTGAGATTTACTTTCCTTCCCTCCCTTTCCCTACTTCCCTCCCTCCCCCTTCCTTCTTTTCTTTTTTCATTCCTTTCTCCCTTCCCCTATTCCTTCTCTCCTTCCTGCCTGCCTTCCTTCCTTTCTTCCCAGTGTAACCTTGTCTATCCTGATCAATATAATACACACCTGCTTCATTCAGTTATATAGATTAAACCACATCAAGGATATAATGCTAGGGACACAGAGGCACATAACAAGTCTTTAATACATTTACTATCCCATATACTTCAAACTCGTTATTTTGGAGATAAACAATGCTAAGACCTAAAGGAGTTAAGAAATTTGCCCAGGACTAAACAGCTTTTAGTATAAAGGCTTTCAATTTAGACTTGTTTTAGTGTAGATTTTTCCCTAAATCACATATACTGTGCTATTCTAGTGAAAGAAACATTTGTACAGTGTATCTGCCGAATAAGTTATTCTATTAATGATCAAAATTGAGACCCTGGGTTTGATCACCAGGCACACACACACACACACACACACACACACACACACGCACAGAGAGAGAGAGAGAAAGAGAGAGAGAGAGATAGTTTTAGTTTTAAAAAACAATTAATAGGTTGAAGTTTTAGTGATATTCACACAATACTAATCACAACCTTAAAATTGTTAAGTGGCTCTTACGAGGAATTAGCTGACTACTTTTATATCCACTCATGAAATTTTTCAGGAGAGGAGTAATTTCCACTAATCTCCACCCTCAAATCTTTTAATAAATATTCTGGAAGCAATAATGACCAATTAAATAAAAGTGACCGTTTAAGAAATTCTAAATAAATATGTTATGTTTACAAAGGCATTGCATTATTACATTTCAAAATCATAGAATAAGATGGCTACTTACATTATTTCAATTACTTTGGTAATGTCTTTATAGATTACTACAATTGAATGACTTTAGGTTAGAATTTTTTCTCTTTGTGGCTTTCCATAAGGAATCAATATGCAGGGGTAATTCTGCTTGTGTATTTTGAAAAATCCCTCCAAATTCCATAGACCCTAGAATTCTTTTGGAAGATAATTAATTCTAGTTTCCTACTGGCAATTTTAAAACAGGCAATATAAAATTTGTATTTTTTGAGACTCAAGCTAAAGGGGCTTATTTGTTTCAAATTTTTTCTTAGCATAGCTTTAGTATGGTATGGCGATGATGGATGTGGGCTTTGTAATCCTAGTGATTGTAATCCCCGGCTTCGGAATTTAGGGGAGAAAATTTATCTCTCTGAGCTTTGGTTTTCATATTTTAGAAACAAGTCATATCCTAAGGGATGTCACCAGATTAAGTGTGATGCAAAATGTGTATTACTTAGCAAGGGCATATATATTAATTATTAGTTTATAAAATAATCTTAGAAATCAACCTAAATGACAGTGCTACCATACGTGTACAAAGCTTTTGACATGATGTGATTTCTCATACTGTTTACAAAATTTAGGAAGTAAAAATGATCAATATCTAACAATGGAGAAACAAATCACAGGATAAGCTCATCATGATGTTTATCAGATGTTTTGCTGATCTCAGAAAGAAATGCCTTCCATTCTTTTACAGTGAATACTAAGCAGGTCACTTTAGTGACTTACCCTAAGCTCACATGCAAAGGCCAAGGCATTCCCAATTCTGTTGAGTCTTTGGAGAAAGGCAAACACCGCCTTTGCTGTAACTTGCACCCCACCCTGTCTCTGTCTTCTCCCTTTCAGCTGCTGCTAAACAGGTTTGCCTGCTGCCTGTGGATGCTTTATTATTCCTGTGGGTGTTCCTGGCATCTGTCCACGGCCATCTGTCCAGCTATTCCTGGTTTACAATTCCCCTGGATTGTCATGGACTCACTCTTGATCCTAGCTTCCTTTGAGATTCTTGCCCTTGTTGTGGCTAAGAGCTCAAGTACCACCTGCTCCTGAGCCATGTGGATGAAATCATGGGCACCACTTCACTCTGTGCCATGGGCCAGCCCTCTGCAAACAGGACATCTGACGCTCCTGGTCTGAACTGCTTCACTTTAGGCCAAGGAAACCCCCCAACACACAGACAAATTTTATTAAATTTTATGTGCATTGGAAGGGGGAAAGAGTGTACAGTGGTCCTGAGGCAGTGTGAAAGGCATGGGCACTTAGCAGACTCTCAGTCTCCTGCAGTTCTGATCCTACCACTGGGCCATGCCGCTCTATCACTGTATACTAAGTTCTGATGCCTTCAGTCACCTCCTCTGACCATCCATGTGTGCTGGCAATTTGCACTAATTCCTTTCTTGTTTTTCATGGCCTTTTTCCTCTTCTTTCAGACCATACATTGCCATTATCCATACCCTGGTCTCTACACAGCCCTCCTGCCTATCAGCTATGGTGTGAATTCATTTGTTGGGAACTGAGATTAATTTCCAAAAGGTTCTTGTACTTCATATGGGTGGGGAATGCTGCCTAACTCAGGTAATTCTTCATCTCTGATCAAGTGGGAGGTCCTTTAAGTCTTAATGTTAAGTAAAAAAGCAAGAAACATAATTACAAAAGAAAGATGATCCTAATGCTGCTAAAAAAGTATATGAAGGTTACTGGAAATAAAAAGAAAAGTACAATAATAGTTGGGTGATGTGATTTGGATATTGTCCTCTAGTTAGAGAATTTCTACAACGTATTTTATTACTCTTATAATAGGGAAATGACAAAATTTAAGAAGTCATTGCAAAGAAATCATCCAAAGGATAACTGTATCCTCATTTAAAAGAAAAGTTTTGCTTCAGTTTTCTCTTGTGATGTTTTGTTAAAAAGAAAACAGTCCCTCCAGGTGATCCAATAAGTGTCTGTTCTCAATGCTAGTGTTAAAAATATACCTCTGCTTTGCACACTACAGCATTTTGCTTTCACATTTCCATCTGTGCTGATATTTTTGTCTGTGAATCTATCTGTCTATCTATCTATCTATCTATCTATCTATCATCTACCTTTCTATCTATCATCTCTATCATCTATCTTTCTATCTATCATCTATTTTTCTATCTCCATAAGCATGTCTTTAAAGGATGCCACTGCGACCCTCCCACATCTTCTCAGCACTCAGCCTCCTCGCACAGGTCAGAATTAAGTATATCCAGCTCTGAGTGTCTGCTTTTCTTGCATGAGGCCTTTCTCTGGAGACACGAACCAAGGAACCTGCAACAGCACATCCTGGTAGTAACTGGAAATTGATATGCATCCCCAGGATCCCTATGCATAACTAACAGGAATTCTTCATCTCTGATCAAGTGGGAGCTCCTGTAAGTCCTAATGCTAAATGAAAAGCCCCCAGTTTCTTTGCCTCATGGGCAGTGGAAAACATTGTGAGATATGTCTTTCATTTTCTCTAGAATCACCAGAAGGAGTCACCTTTCCCCCAGAGGTAACCTGTGTGGCAATTCACCCTCTATTCACTGTACACTCCTGGCTACCTCCCTTTTCCACACTCCTATCAAAACTTCCAGGGATTGCTTCCTTAATACATAACTTGCATCCAAATCCTTGCTCAGAGTCTGTTTCTGGAGAAACTTAAAAATACAGAGATCTGTATCCATTTCCCGTAGAACATGACTTACATGTTAGAGCTGACTCTGAACTAAGTGTGAGCTCAAAATGGGGCCAGACTATGAAAAGAACATCATCTCAGGTAGCAATGCTAGAATAATAGTTAAAGAGACAAAGCATATGTACAATATTAGCTCTAGTTCTGGATACAACATTTTGAAAAGAACATTCAAGACTTGGAAAATGACCATGACCCAATCAGTGGTTAGGAACAATAACAAAGACAGTAATGAAAAGAAATGAATCCCTTTGACTTGCAGAATAAATCACACAAAAATGACATAATCCTTATACTCAGGTAGTTGAAGGGAAGTTATGCACACAGTAAACTAAGTTTGTTCATACTTTTGTAGAGAGTTTTTAGGAAAATAAATTGAAGAAAGGCAAGTTTCAACTTGAGAAGATGGATTTTTCTACCAATTATAGCCTTCCCTTATGAAAGATCCTAGTCACCATAAACACTTAGACAAAATAAACCCAGATTATAAATGAACTGCTCCGTGGTTCTCACCTAAAGCTCATTTTAATCACCAGTATTTTGTCTCTTGAATGTCATCAGATACTCTTGCTAGTCCTTGCTTTAAGCATTTCTGGTTTCTGAAATTTCTTCCTTTTATGTTTGTGGTTAGGTTCTATTCTCTGGCCTGCTTCATGGGTTGAAAAGTGGTTCTGAACTTGCTGTCGTGGTATCCAGGGCTCTCTGCCTTTTCCCTTGGCACAGCAATCTCAGGAAATGTGCATAGTATTCCAAATCCACCCATTAGCAGTGGCGTCTTGCCTTTAGAAAAAGAAATAGGACACGGGGGAATGAATCCTAACTAGGATGAGAGCTCATTTTGAATCACTTCTAAGTCTACTTCTGACTTTAACACCTTATCAAGTCTTCCCAAGCAACACCTTATGAAAATTAAATCATTTTCTTGTGTATGATGTTATTAGCTCAACTCTCAAACCAAATTGTTCCTTACTTTGAAGACATGTATGTCTACAAGGAAAGAAGCTCAGGTCTTTGCTTTCCTGGTGAATGATTTGCATGGCACTCCTGTAGGCTTGTGTCGCAAGTTTATTTTTCCCCAGTTCACTTGCAGAGGGTGACCTCTCCCTCACCTGGCTGAGCTCAGTGGACATTACATACATTACATGTCTTCTCTTCTACAGGAAAGCAAGACCTGCTGCAAAATAGGACAGCTCTACGTCAAACAGATAGGGGTGTTCGTTCTTCCAGATTAAAGTATGTGGTGTTTCAGCTGGCAGAGTTGGGATTGGCAAATTGATGCCATAAGGATCTCGGAATAAATCTTCAAGCATCTGAGCTAGGGAAACCGTGGTGTTATAACACTCCTTCACCACTATTACTTTCCCAACAAACTTTTACTGAATATCTGCTTTGTCCCCAGGACTCATAAATTAGCAAGGAAAAATGATCCCAAGCAAAAAGGACCCTACTCCTATATACTTGCTGTACTCTGGAGAGGAGCATGAACTCACAGGCTCCGAACTGGCTGAGGTTGGGGATCAAAGCCTTCCTGTGCCACTTACCAGCTGAGAGACTTCGGGCAAGTTATTTCAGTTTTCCATGTAGCAGCCATCCTAACACAGTATCTGGCACAGAACAGGCTCATAAAAATGCTTCTCTTCTCTTCAATTGCCTCTCAGGGTGTTCTCTGTAGAAATTATGGTGCAGTTACTTCTCCTTACTTTGTGGTATCTGGACCCCAGTCCCAAACTCCTCAAATGTTTTCCATAACCTCCAGAAGCTCCTGTGCACTCTCCAAGTGGAAGTTTTCTGACCACTATGATACTTCGGTATACATCTTCGGAATGCACATCTCAAACACTTTCCTTCTTTTTCTCTATCACTTTTCTTTATCTTTTTTTTTTTATCTCATTCTCATTTCTAAGATTTTTCTTCCTGAGATTCCAGGTTTCAGTTTTACGATTTTTTACAGTATTTTCTAGGTTCATTGAGGTATTTCAGCCTATTTATGGAAATTTCTTTAACAGGAATCTTCTTCCTACCATCTAGCACATCACAGTTTCATGAATGTAGCCTTCATACCACCCTGATTGCTCTTTGACTGGTACCTGGAAAATATTGTACTTTGTAGGAATTTCATAGCAGAAAATGTGAATGCTTTCTTTGGGGCTCCAATGAAGTCTTAGTCCAATGAATTTAGAGGAATTACACTTGATGTGAACAGAAGAACATCAACAAAGTGAGAAACTAATTCCCTCTAAAGTGTGAACTACAGACAGCAAAGCTTTGTAGGGCACAAATGGAATAAAGATGGAGCCATGGGATGTTTCTGTCCCCAGAGCTGCCCTGTAGATTCAGAAGGTTGTCAAGCCTTACATACTCTATCAAAAACATTAATCAAATGTCTGCCATGGGCATCAGAAATTTTAATTTTGGATTACACTCTAATAAAATTTTCTCTACTTTGTAACTTACCTGTTCTGTAGATTTTGCATAGTACTCTCCAACTTTCTTGAAGATGTGTCCTTAGCAAAATTAAACCATTGGAATTATTTCTTATATTGGTCTATTTATATTATAATAAGACAAAGTTTAGAGAGGGACACACATTTAATAAGTAGAAAATGTTTATTATACAGCACTATCAAGGTTATTTGACAAAAAATCAGTAACAAGCCAAAGAAAAACACTTGTACAAGAAGCAGAACAACTTGTATAATCACGTATATTAAGGTGAAGAGTTTCCACCATTTTGGTACAGAGTATGTATGTGTACATCTCCAGTTGTTAATTAATTATGACATAAGAGCTAATACTCTAATTATTTAGGAAAACTCATCATCATGATATTAGTAGGCATTCAGAGTAATGTAATTAGTGTTGAATGTGTTCACCCAACGTCTCAGACCAGAACCTCAGAACAAACTAATACCTTACATTAGTTCAATAAAAATAATTTTTATTATCTAACATGACTTTTAAAACAATCTGAATGCACAAGTACTCAAATATTAAAGATATATATTAGTGGCTTTAAGATTAAAAGACCATATTTTCACTAATAAAGCATAATATGCATCAGCTTGCTAGAATGCCAATTAATAGAAATCCACCTATTAAGGACTGGAAGCATCCATTTTCCCCATTCTGCTTCATTATAACGAAAACATGGAATTGAAATTCACATTTTAGTCATGAGATCTTTTCAGTAAAGGTATTTTAAAAATAATTTTGTAAAGGAAAGACAGTTTATTTTTGACAGAACTCACTAAACTTGGGTAGAATATGATAAAACATAAGCAACAAGTCTCCAAAGTTGCAGTGACTGTTAAATTCTGAATTAATAATGCAGACAATATTTAAAGATTCTAAGATGATTTTTGGCTGAGAAATCAACAGCAGCATTGGCAGTATCAATATGAAAAAAGCATTTATAAACATAACTAAGTGTAAGGGATAAACAAAGACATTTAAAGGGACAGGATTCACTCTGCAAATGATAGAAGAAATAAACACCAAGAAAAATTATTTTATTAAGGATAATAAAGGACCACAAAAATAGAATAATTGCATTACATGTACATGAATATTACACAGCAGCAAGTGAGAGAATCATGAAGAAAAATTATGACAGCAAAAATATAGGAAAAAAGAGTATGAAAATTAAAATTAAAAGAAGACAAAAGTGTGAGTATTAATGAGTAGTATTTGAGAAAACATAACTAGACTCAGATGTTGTATGCTAGAAGAAGATAAAGTTCAATTAGCTATGGGAAATCTTTTTTAAAAAATTAAAATAACCTGAAATAAGCTAAATACTGTCTTTTCAGTCTTATGTTTTAATAATGATGTGAGCAAGTTTATAAAATGTACCTTTTATTGTCACCCACAGTTTTTGTGATCTTTTATATAATAAATTTTCAAACTACTTCATTAATAACTTTCCCACATCATAAAATATCTGAAAAATAAGTTCCCTTTTAGAAGAAGAGTTATCATCTGAACTTTATATGAAAAACATTGGATCATAGTATGCACACCTTCAAAGAACTTCTGCAGATATGGGTGACAATGACATATAAAACATTATTGGAACATAAAAATATCTTTACTATATCCCAAAGACAATCTTCCAGTCGCAGTAGATTGACATTACATTGCACAAGTTTTATAGTCACATGTATACAAGGACACATGAACACATTCACTTGCTAGTTACAAGGACTCCAGTGACAATAGGAAAGCATTACTTGTAATTTAAATCAGTAATAGTTGCTATGAGTACACCCTTAGGTTTAAAGATGGATTTGTTTCTGTAGTACATAGGAGAAACAATGGCACCACATTGTACATATACTGAATCTTAAAAGTCCAATGATTTAGTTTTATTTGCTACAGTAAAAGGAAGGTAACACTTCTGCCACATGGTTTGTTCTGTTTAACTGAAGGGCAATGGCAAGTCCACTTGGCCCAAGCACAAATGAATCCACAAAACATCTCTGCCACTTCCAAAGCAATCTGCTGTTCTTGTCTTTTTCCAATGTCACCAATAAGCTAGCATCAGGTATGAAAAGATAGTTGCGCAGACTGGATTTTCTCAAAGACCGATTCTTGCGTATCATTGTACTTCTCATTCTTTCCTCCCATAGCATTCCCAATGAAGCACTTGGTACAGTTTTGCTCTTATTCCTCTTTAACTAAAGAGAGGGCAATCCCAGAGGGCTGGGGAGATTGGGCACCTCTCTCCAAGTGCACTGGCAAGGCTGGCACCGGATGGCAGCAGCAGGTGAGGAAAGGCCCTCAGGGTCAGTCTCTGCATCTCCTGAACTCCAGGAGTCTGTGGGCCCAACAGGGAGAAGGGCTTCTCAGCATAAGCTGCTGTCCCATCGCCTGGTCCCTGGGAGCCCCTTTCCCCGCTAAGTCCTCCGCCTGGGTCCACCTGCTCCCCAGGAATGCCATGACATAAACTGATGATTCAACCGCCAGGTCCACAGGCGCTGTCCCTTTCCAAGCATGGCCAAGTGTGTGCGGGTTGTGTGTATGGATGCACGGTTGTGCAAAAGAGATTATGTTTTGTTGATTTTATTTATTTTTACTTTTACTAACAGTTACATACCACATGGAATTGTGCTTTGTCAAAATTCCCTTTCCTCCTAGAGAAGGCTTTTGAATAATCTAAGAATCCACATCCCGGCCTGGGTCTCTGCTTGGTGTCTCCCTGTCTCCTTCCCAAAGGCAGCAGCAGCTCGCTCCCTCTCTCCCGCCTCGCCCCTCCACTCCACGCTACTCCCGGTTTTCTGCACGTCTCTGGAGGGGTGAAGCTCTCCGCTTATCTTGCTTCTCCACGAGGACACCTCCTCCTTCCTACAGGGTGGACGAGCTCTGCTTGTAGTCCCTCAGGATGACAGACGCGTAGGTGACATTGGGAGGGGTGCAGAGCACCGACTCCGACACAGGCGAGCTGGGCACCGAGCTGCCCGAGGCCACCGAGTCTCGGAAAGGCGACGGAGGCGTGAGGGCCGGGGAGTCCTCCGGCGTCAGCTTGCTGGCCGCCTGCGGGTCCTCCTCCTCCTCTTCCAGTTCATCCTCCTCCGTGGTGCCTTCGCGCTCGTGCTGCTCATACACATACTCCTGTAGGAGCTTGAACTTGTCGCTGTCATCGTCCTCCTCCTCCTCCGCTGGTGGGGAGCCAGGGTCCTCCCCAAAGGTGCTCAGCTGCAGCGGCAGCATCTGCAGGTGCTGAGGAGGAGGTGGGGGCGGGAACAGGGGGCGCAGCCCGTTCTCCTGCGCCCCTGGCCCGCCCAGCACCGCGTGCAAGTCTGGGATCCCCACGCCAAAGTTGCCCACCACTCCCTGAAGCTGGTCCATCAGGCATTGCTGCCGGGGCGGTGGTTGTTGGGGAGACTGCTGCAGAGGAGGGGGTAAGGCCTTGGGGACCACCTGCTCGGCCAGGAAGAGGGGCGTCTCCTCTGCGGTCAGGCGGGGCGGCAGAGGCGGCGTGGTGGCGGCGGGCACTCTGCGGTGCACCGCCAGGGAAGGGCTGCGGGGAGGGCTGAAGCGGCCCGGCTGGGCGTCCTCCTCCTCCTCCACGTTGTACAGGGTCTTGGTGCTGGTATCGGAAAAGGTCAGGCTCTTGCCGGAGCCCTGGTAACTTTTAGTGAGGGGCTTGATGACGGCCGTTTGGTTGCAGGCCGTCTCATTGGTCTTCACGTGCACAGAGAGGCGGTGCCACATGTGCTGTCCCTTGGGTACCTGTCTTCCACCTGGTTCAGACCATGACACAGACTTGCCATTAGAACTATGAATAAAATAGAGATGGGTTTATTTGCAGACAGATCATGCACAGAGGATAAAAGACATATATCAATCCCACGCAAATCCTGCTCAGTTCAAGGTCCCTGCACCTTCCGCCCTAAGGAAGCCCTAGCTCCACACCCCAGGCTGCCCAAACTGCAAATGCAATGACCCAACTGCAGCTCCCAGAGCTGCCTGTGAAGCCACAGAGAGGGCTAGCGCGCCATGCCAAGAGAGGAAATACTGACTCCCAGAAAAGCTGTTGGGGAGAAAAGACTGTCTGTTGTAGAAACAGCTATGTTGAAAGATTTCAAAGTCACCCCTCCAACTCACCCCACACATACACTCTAGGGAAATAATGTTTATCCAAATGCAGTCCTGTGAATGATTCCCAAACTGGTGGAAGGAAATAAAATGTCTCAGTTATATGCAGACAACCAAGCATAATGACTTTAGTCTTTGAGTGAACATATAAAGCTATTGTTATTGTTCTGTGGAATAGACCCTCTCGGTTGCCCATTCAGATATATAAGTATTCCTAACCACATCCATGGCACCTGCACCATGAGAAAAACCTAGTGACAGAAAAGCCTACACCCATGATGGACTAAGGTGTTCAGAACTTCCTATTTTGTTATTTCAAAACATTATGACACATATGATGGGTCACAATTCACATAAAGACCCTAATTCACAGCACCTAGTTTGAGATTTTCACAAACCAGTTGGGAACACTCAACTAGATGTGCTTGAAACAGAATGGGGAGGCCCTGCAGAATACTAACGCTCACATCATGCTTTCATTCTCCAACAGATTTTGACATAAATGAGATAAAATGAAGATTCAGAGAAAGCAGCAGTCCTGGGCCATTACTCCCTGAGCTTTGGTAAAGAACAATTTTACAGTTCCAGAAGTCTTCTTGCCTTACCAAGTTTCAACTTCATGAAACCCTCATAAAACCCACTGAATAGAATATCTCTCTGAGGGAGAAAATGGAACGTACTGTGTACATATACCACAAATTCTGTCTATTGTAATAATTCTGGTCTTACTTTTGGACTTTGTTTATTTTATGTATAACTTTTAGCAGATGGTGGTAACTTACCAACACATTCTAATAATAACAACAGTGTTAATGCTTAAAAGAAGTCATTTCTTCTGTTTTTTTTAAGATTTTGATTTCTTTTCTCCATACCCAGTAAAGCAACAGAGAAAGTAGCACAATAAGAACACATTTGTGACATTTAAATGAATAGAAAAATGAACATTTTTTTCCTTATGTGGAGGTGTGAAATAGACTATTCCACATCGTAGTCTTTTGTTGTAGAAAAAAGCAAAAAATGATTAATAACATAATGGTTTATTTAATCATTTTGAAGAAACAGGAATAAATGCTTCAAAATAACAGGACTGCCACATTAATGATGAGATTACTACTTTGATATTTCCTGTTTTATAATATTGAAAAGTGAAGTGAGACAAATAAGCACACATTAGTGTAGAAAATCTTACATATAGTCCGGAAAACTGGATATACGGAGGTATAATAGATATCACAGCTAAAAGTTTGACCTTATTTGAGAAGAGGGTTGTTCTTCTACCTAAGTGATAATTCAGGCTATAGTTTTTAATTGTCTAAGATAAAAATCTCATCTCTAAACTATTACGTCAAAAATAATGTTTTTCTCAAATATATGTTTCATACACTATTTGGAAATGTATAAATGCTTACAAATTCTAAATTTTCAAGTTATAGACTTCCACACTATCTTACTGGTGTAGCCTCTTCTGAGTTGGCCCCAATAAAGAACAAGATACTAGTGTTCCTAGCCAGAATATAATCACACCCAGCCAAAAGGAAAATCAGAATCCACAATTCCTCTTCCAAGTTTAAAACTCCAGATAAGCTCACCTCCCAGTTCCCTCTTTCTCAGGTGTCTGCACCTACTACTCTGTATAACCCATTTCTTTATTCATTCAGTATGGCTCTTGCAAAAAACGTAAAACCTTCTATTTACTCTTATCTTCCTTACATATGCCTTCCATCCCACTGATTTGCATCAATTTCAATTGCAGTAGGAAATCCTTTTTCTTTCTCAAGTGCCTATTCCTTAATAGTCATTAATAAAATATAAATGAAAATGCTGTCATGTGTCTTCACTTAATCGTGTGGTATTTTAAAAAGAAAAGGCCCCTGAGAGCCAGTTTACACCTACCTTAGACACTCCAATCAGCCTTAGAAGCCTTGATAACACACTATTCAAGGCCCTCTTCTACAAGGAAAATGTCTCCCTATATTCCTGGGAGGCCTTAGGGTGATGCTCCTTATTTCCCTCAGTCACAAGCTGTCTTCCTCAACATCCAGGTGTCCACTGTGGGTCTGTTTCTACATTATGCAAGTCCATATAGGAACAATATTAATAATGATCTTGCAGATAGTTATATTCACCATTTAGTTCTGTTTTCATTGAACCCAAATACCATTTTTTGTGTTGAAGGATTTTCAAAATGGCTGTCCAAATTAGCACCTTTCCTGCCCCTCAGAGTCTAGATTTGCTGCAAAGTTCTGTTTAACTAGAAAAAAGGTCTCACGCCCAAGCTCATTTATCAGATTACAAAAATTAGACTACCATTTTTTTAAGGACAAAATAAATTGTTTCTTGAAGATCAGAATCAGTAGAGAAAAATGGATCAGCTCACAGAAACTGCAGCACAAAGTACAAACTTTGGTCTTTAAGGCTTTGTCAGCCGGGCGTGGTGGTGCACGCCTTTAATCCCAGCACTCGGGAGGCTGAGGTAGGAGCAGCATTGTGAGTTCAAGGCGGGCTTGGGTTATAACGTGAATGCAAGGCCGGCCTGAGCTACACAGTGCAACCCTGCCTCAAAAAACTAGGGCTGGGAGTTTGGTTCAGCGGCTTAAGCGCCTGTCTGGCAGGTGCAAAGTTGTGAGCTCAATTCCTGGTGCCACAAAAAAAAAAAAGGCTTTGTCACTTCTCACCTGTGGGCCATAGATAAACTGTAGGGGCTGGGAATTTGCATATGCCTTAAGCATTGCTTTTAGACTGAGTAAAGGTTATTTGTTTATAGCTAACACAGTACTTCTTTGTGTTTGTCCATACACTGCTGGGGATTGATCCCAGGGCCTTCACAATGAGCTCTTTTCTTATTTTTTATATTGAGACTGGATCTTGCTAAATCGCTAAATTGTTTCAGACTGGGCTCAAATTTTCAATCCTCCTGCCTCAGTCTCCTAGAGTGATGGAATCATAGGTATGTTCCGCCAAGCTCAATTTAGTTTTAAATTACTGCAATGGCTATTTTGATAAAGTATACTGGGATATACAAATATAAATAAATCCTGACTACCTTTCTTTGTGTTCTGTATTTAAATGATCATTAATAAAGTTAAGTGCTATCACTAGTTCAGGTAAAGGCTTAATAACTGTTTGGATGTGAAATTGCAGTATCCTATTTGAAAAGGCTGAGAACTCACTGCTGTGCTGTGAAGAAGAGAAAAGTGTAAAGTACAACACAAATATATACACAGATATATATATATATATATATATATATATATATAGTGTTTTCTATCTAGAGTTTTCACATTCTATTATGATGCCCATAATACATCTGTATAGACTATATGTAAGTTCAATAGTACTATGAAATAAGGCTTTTATTAATTCCAGATAACTTTAATATCTTCCACATCAGCACAAACTTCTTTCTATTGCTTAGTTTTACTTGATTTCTTAATG
The DNA here is from genome assembly GCA_004363535.1 of Dasyprocta punctata. Classification (NCBI taxonomy): domain Eukaryota; kingdom Metazoa; phylum Chordata; class Mammalia; order Rodentia; family Dasyproctidae; genus Dasyprocta; species Dasyprocta punctata. Next base: position 18,185 of record RJWM01012147.1, on the reverse strand, counting down.
TTAAGTAAACACAATTGTCACAAAACACCTTATCCTTCTCATTTTAATTTCAAAAGACAAACATAAAATAATCTCATATTTGAAGATCAAATGTAGCACATTTAGGCCAAATGTCTCAGGTGGTTAAATATATTTATTGGTATCAAAGTACTGGAGGAGATGGCTGGCAGGCCTAGAGGAAGTGGAGATGTGCAAGATGATGTATATTTATCACACATAGAACTAAGCAGGTTGAGATAGCAGTTCCAGCTACAAACAGGCTCAGGATCTTGCTCTGATATTTTTTTTTCACTAGATAACTATCACAATCCCCCCAAACACAAAATCCAATATTTACAGCACTTTGGAGAAGAGTTGAGTGTGGGTGGTGTAAACAGATTAGTGTATGTGGTGTTCTGAGTGATACTGTCTGTTTTATGTGTTTCCATAAGCACTAGTTACATCTGCAGAGCACACTGCTCTCTGCTCCAGAGAGTTCTAAAATGGGAATAACAGTGGGTGGGTGCTTGAGATCAGGAGGGAAGCATCGTGCGCGCTGAAGCTGCTGAGAGGGGAGGGTTACACAACACCTGTCCCTTGCGCTCCATAAGTCCATGTCCCTGCTGCTGGGCATCACAGCTTCACAACAGAGAGAAGAGTCTGCAGAAAGCTCACAGACAGGACAGACTTTTCCATGAGGAAGGGAGATGCATTCCTTGGAACATGAGGGTGTAACATTTATCTTCTTGGAAATCACATGAAAATGGAAACAGGAATTGCCATTGAGTTCCATTACGGAGAGAACAGAATTCCAAAAAAAGAGCCCATAAGCTACGATCTTTGGGCCAGTGTTGCTTTGCTTCCAGAAGCTGCAGCTGGGTGAGGTACTACCTGGCTGAGACCGGCCTGAAGGAAGGTCATGGATTGAGCCTCCAAAACTCCCACAGGTGTCAGCTAGCTGGCACCAGAGCCCAGCATGCAAGGGAGTTCATGGTGTTTCTCAGGCATAGGAACTATTTGAGCCGGGCTTCTGTTTTCCCTGGCAACCCCAAGGTGGTCTTCCACACAAAGGACTCCCATTGACTCCATTTCTACTTCTTGAAAGCTTTCCAAAAAATCTGTGTAGCTGGCATGTATTCTCCAAGCCATGCACTTATTTGAACACCATTGAAATTTCTTGCACTTCAACTCATCATTTGTTGTGAGGTAGAGAATCTCTGAATGCATTTTTGAAAAGAAATGCTTTTTATTATGTAAGAACTTGGTTGTTTCTGTTCCTATTGTATCTTTTGTGGGGGGGATGGAGGGTTGAGAAAGGGTCTTGCTATATACTCCAGGCTGACTTTGAACTCACTATCTAACTATATTGCCCTCGAAATGGATTCTCTTTCCTTAGCCTCCTGAGTACTAGGATTACAAACGTGCACCACCACTCCCGGCCCTTATTAAATCTCAAATAGCATTATGAATTTTATCTGTTTTTCCTTCTAATTCTAACCTCATCATAAGCTATTTAGAGAACCACTGGTTTGCTGAAATTTATAATATTACAACATTTAAATCTTTAGATTAATTCTAGTACATACCCTCAAGCTATATGATATAGCACACAAAAAAAGACAACATAGAAACTCACTGCTTTCATTAAGCCCAGTGCTTTCTAAAATAACCTAGTAGAGAAAAAGACATCCACAGGTTAAATATTGCATCCAGATCAGGGAAGTATATAAGTGCCCTCCCTCCACCAGTTCTTCTGGATATAGTATCTACTGTTCTGTGAAAATTTCCAAGTCAGTCGAAATAAATTGTAGGCTTCTGATATTTACTAAACTTTTTCTTCATAAAATTTAAATAGTCTTTGGATCAACCTAATCACGATTTACTGACAACAGAAATTCTCATGCCAAACTTTATTAAGTCATCATGTTGGTACCAGAGCATCACCTGAGCAGAGGTGTGCTGATGCATTTAATCTGCGAGGAAGTACACATGTGCCCCGACTTCATTCCCTTTGAAGGAACTTCAGGTCAAACACCATCATTGTTCTACGTTCTCCGCTACCACACTTATCATTTTGATTGCAAGTCACTTGATACACTTAGCTGCATGTGACGGTCTTACAATGTGCCTTAAAAATATAGAGCAGCCGTATTGTTCCTCTGGGATTATTCCTCAGGAGCAAGATACACCACCTAAGACTAATGATCCAGTTTATTTCCAGGACTAGTCCCTTTGCCTTGCAGTTCACAAAAACAGTGGGAACTGGAGGTCACCTGAAAGAACATAACTTTTTGTGTCTTCTAAGTTTGCAGAAACAAAGCTAAAAATATCCAGTTTTAGGCTACAATGCACAGCTTTAAAAGGTCATTGATCTGTTCCTGATCCTTTATAGTTTTGAGAAGGAACGCTTAAGTAGACCTTATTTTGAAAGTTTTAATGACCAACCCATTACCTTTTCTGAGACTTGCATTGTTTTTTTGTCACTCACCATGGATGTACGTTTGGCTTTCACGTTTGCATTTAAGCGCTCATCTTTAAGTCAAGAAATGTCAATTGTTTCTCCTCTCTCTCTGGCACTGCTGTCAGGATAGGATAAGCACATCTACCCACTCCCATCAATCCCTTGTGACAGGCAGCCAGCAGTCATAACAGTTAGGATCTCCTTACTGTGTCCTTGGTCAGACTCACCCCATAGTGCAAGAATACTCAGTGCCTTTGGACCTGAGAGGATTACAGAGACTGTGTCCAGTCATACTAGAATGGCTCTTGTTATGCAGAGGCCTCCCATCACCTCCTGAAACACACTGGCATGACTACCATGCTTTTCCTTCTGAGGATCAAGATAATTTGGGGGGAACCATACTCTTTCTATCTAGACTTTAAAAGGGATTAGAAGAAAGGCAGGCTACAGCCTCCCCAGTGCACTCCACTGGGTGAAGAGACACTGCAGCTCCATTTACCAGCCCCATGGCCCGTTCAGTAGCAGGCATCGGAACAAAAGGGACTCTGTTCATCTAAAGAGCTATTCAAGCCTCAGACCCCTCATCAGTGGGCTCCCTCCTGCTGCAGGAATGTGTACCTTTGACTCTCCCAGGAGTTTGAAGGGCTGTAAAGGAACAGCTGAAAATGACCACAGACTACGTGCACAATGAATTGAACATGGTTTATGTCCTTTTTTTTTTTTTTAACTTAAAGAGACACTGTCAAGATCTAAAGGTCAAAAATTGGACCAAACATGCACTGTTTTTATCAGATGGGGAAATCTGATAAAAATCACCCAGAAAATTGGGAAAATGACTGCTTTTCCTTATTTTTTATAAGCCTCATGTTTTGCGGGATTCACAAAGCATTTGTTTTGTGCTCCCCAGGGTTAGGGAGACCCACAGCAGAGCTCCTGTTGCTGCTCACCCCTCAAACTGCCATTGTGGAACGCTTCCATCAATTTCAGCTATGCCTTTTACTTTAATGCAGACAAGATCATGTCAAACATTTGTGCAACAGCAAAAAGGCAAAACGAAAAAGAAAAAGAAAAAGAAAAAGCTGTTTGCCAAGAAGAAGCTGACAAATTTTTGAAGAGGCAAAATTCACTTTTGAGCCTGTGAGTGGGAGTCACAAACAAAAGTGAATCTCTAGAATCAGAGAAAGTGTTGCATTGAAACATAAAATAAGCAGAAAGACTGAGCTACCGACTTGACAGTGTCCTTTTAAGAACGATGGACCATCAAATTAAGGCAGCCGTGCAAACGATGGCACGTACGTGAGTTCTTCATTCTTGATGGCATGCACCACATCTGTTTCCATGTTAGAAAAACCCAGGAGAGAGAAAGCAAGGGGCAAAACACTATATTTTCCATGCAGCTTCTCTTACACATTCACTGCAGTGTGGGGGTTTTCAAAGCTGCACATGTGCCGACGGACACTGGCTGGTGGGCGAGAATTCTGGCTGCCTCTTCCTGAAGAGTGAAAAGAAAAAGACACTCAGTGAGCGAGTGGTTAGACATGCACAGGTATGGTGATGACACGACTCGGGTGGGGCTTGTCCTGGAGCAGGGCTGGGCCTTGCTCTGAAGCTTTCCTCCATATTCTCTCTTCCTCCGTGTCCTGTTTGGACCCTGCGCTGCCTGTCTGTTTCTTCCTGCCAGGCTTCTTTCTGAAAGCCATGTCAAGGGAGTGCATTATTCCTTTTACCATGTGGGACCATCTTTTCACATGGTAGATGCTTTTTCTGCTGTGCTTGTCTGTCCTGGAACAGCCCTTTCCCTCTACTGTTGACATACTCTTCCTGGTAGCAGTGGACTCCAACCCCACTCACGCTGGTGTAGACTGGGTCTTCCTGCCCACCATCCCACTTAACGGGAGCTTGTGGATTTACAAGTGGCATGATGACTTTTAACTGTACTGCTAATCTTCTCCTATATTATTTCATCATAAAAGCATTGCTGTCATTTCCTATAAAGTCACGCTTATCTCTTGACATTCACAAGATGGGATATGTCTAATGGTGGAGAGAGGGGGAGCAGCAAGAGACCTTTCTGTGAGACAAGAAAAATCTGTCACAAGAAGAGCAGTCATCTCATTCCCTGGCTGAATGTCTCCTTACACAACAGATAGCATGACTTTCCCTCTGGGCTGTCTAGGCAAGGAGAGAAGAGCACTAACGAGATGTAGCATGGCTGATGAGGCTGCTGTGGGAGCTAACCTTGCCCTCATTGATAAGACTAAGGATGAATGGTTTTCCCATTAGTCCCCTAATACTTCAGGAAAGGGTGGGATAAAGTCATCTTGGTCTCCTGCTGTAGAAGAGAGTTGTCTGTCACAGAAAAGAAGTTCAAGACTAAGAGACTAAGAGTGAACCATCAGTATATGCTGTGGTAGTATGGATGAACTTGATTCAGTTTGGGGAATATTTGCCATTTTAGCACACTGACCAATTTCTTCAGTTTCCAATAGGGCTCCCAAGTAACTCACAAATGATCTTCACTAGTCAGCATTTGGTCATTTATCCCAAGTCCTTAGTTGATAATGCTCCAGTGTCAGCCAGAGAGGACTACAGTTACTTCTATCAATTTCCACTAAATCAAAGACTTTTTCCTTTTTCCTATTTTTTTTTTTTTACCATCAAAGCAGACAGAGGAATGGAACTCAGAAGGAGAAGAAGGTGTTGCAGGAACAGATCATGAACCTTCCAATGCCATGTCTTTCGGCTGAAGTCTGACAGGTGCTGGGAAAGAGAAATGTAAGTTTGAAATGTCACACAAGAATAGCCTGGAATAGCTTTTCACTACCTAGATGTAAGGTATCTGATTCCAATTTATGAGGAGGATTTTTTTTCCATAGTATGGTTGAATATATGTGAGAAAGCAAACCTGATCAATATGTATATGTTTATCAAGTTTGAATCATTCAATAAACCATAAAAATTACACAATTTACTCAAGTAATTTGAAATCTTCATCCAGAAATAAGAAGATGAGACGCTTTCATTAGGACTGCAATGATCCATTTAAGAAAATTGGACAAAGAGGCAATGTTTGCTATCAAAATTATCAAAAGAACACATTATTCAATATGCCCATCTGAAGCCACAGAGATCATTACAATAATGCAAGGAGATGATGAGGAATAAAAGTCTGAATACGTAGGTGAAGGTAATTAGAAAGAGTACTGAATCGGTAAAATATTAATAAAATAACTTCATTTCTCATGAAAGACAAAAACATACTTAAATCATTCAGTATTGTACACTTGTACACTATTTGCATGTTCTTGAATCTACTAATCAATTCTACTTGGGGTGATGTCTGTACATGACCTGGTCCAATGGTTCTGAGGGCAAGGTTGCTTTTAGGGGTCTGTGACCAACACTACAGACTCACAATCCCTCCAACGAATCTTGTGCTTGATGTTTAGTGTTCTGCAATCATCCTTTTGAGAGTCTATTAATTTAATCTTTTAATTTCTGTTTTGAAAATGATGGTGGATAAGAAAAAGGAGCATGCTCTATGGGCTCAGATAATCCCATGTGTCACAGCCTCCCTACCCTCCCGGGAAGGTCCTTGCCTTTTGGCTCTCTCTGCTCATCTGGTCTCCCACCATGTGCCCCCATCTGGGGGTCATCAGCACCCTCCACTGCTGGCAGAGGCCTAGACTCAAGCATCTGAAAGACCAAGCTTCACATTTGGCAGGCAACCAGGCAGGAGGGAATTTCTTGCCCATCCTTTATTCAAATACTTTAGATGGGTCACCTATTAACATGGGATGGGCAGGAGGTGTTAGGAAGTGAATAATAGTTCAATTTCTGCATAGTGTTTGTCCAGGGACTTTAGCAGCCTGTAGGCTGCATGTACACCAGTCGCAGAATGGGGGCTGCGGTGTTGGGGAGGACTATTCTGCCCTGACAGTGACCCCAAGCAATGAAGTATGACATTAAATGAAAAATATAAAGCAACGTGACTTGGGGCAGAAAGGGGCAGACAATGCACATGAAAAGCAAATACCTTTCTTTGTACATTTAACACTTTGGTTTTTTCAGCCTGGGTCTCTATGTTTACATTATGCCTTGCACCTTGCGAGCAATGCAGTTGTACCTTCTGGGAGCGAACAATGATAAAAATAAGGAAGGGGGCTCTCTTGACAGCCTAGAGACTTGATGTGCTGACTTAGAACAGGTGCCCAGAGTGTGGCAATCCCCAGCCACCAACTACTTCCATGTCTCCCGTGGACTGCGACAGGAAGCTCCGTGGCCTCTATAGCGGACACTCACTGCCTTTTGGAACTATTCCTGTGGTTAATGCCAGTTCTGTAACTCCTTTGGTGGTTCTTGCCATATTGACAGCCAACCTTCCCACAGTAGCTCTAAGTAATCCCAAAGCCACCCTATTGTCTACTGAAGGGAGTAGTGAAAAAAATAGAGAATTTCTTCCATGATCTCATTTCTTTCTCCTCTGACTTTCACTTTGCATTGAAGTGAAAAACAAATGACCTTGCATACAGGCTTTGCTTTTCTGAAAGCAATGGTTTGTTAAAGGTTACAGGGCATAACTTGGAAGCTCTGATGCCCGAATGGCCATTTTATCAGCTACATAAAAACTGAGACAAGGAGCTTGACTTCAGGGTATTTTTAGCAATTTTAAAACCACATATTCAACTAATCAAAGGCTCAGTAAGCCAAAGCAAAAGCTTGGAGAAGAAAGCAGCATATGGGGGCTTGTCAAATATAAACACCAAATCTGTGCTTGAATCTTTTGGCAGAAAATGTGGATTTAAAGAAACCTCAAAAGTTTAGTTACAAAGATTCCTCCTCACTTGCTTCTCAAAGCACAAGGGTCTTTCTCTCTCTTTCTCTCTCTTCCTTTCTTTCCTTCTTTAGTAAAGTCACTACTTATCATATGTTAATGGTTGTGCATAGCTTTTTCCACATATTTCCAATGTTAAAATATTCTTTTGTGTACTACCCTCTCTTATAAGACTTTGTTTTAATGAATTATTTTATTTACATCAGATCACCCCTTTGTAGTTTCTGGGTCAGGATTTATTCCATAAGTGAACTTGAGTTATAACAAGCAAGTTTTGCATAGTGTGGTGTTGGCAATGGTCACTAGCTAATCAGCCAGGACACCTGGTGTTCTTCAATTGGATAATGGTTCCTTTGAGATTTTTTTTTTTTTTGTTATCCATAAAAAAGAAATTGTATGTAAGAAAGTAGTTCAAAACTGAGCACAGTGGCACATGCCAGTACTGTGAGACCGAGGCAGGAGGATTGAAAGTTTGAGCCCAGCCTGGACCATTTAGCTACTTAGTGAGACCCTGTCTCAAAATAAAAACTAAAAGGGACTGGAGGTGCAGCTCAGTATGAAGGTTCTGAATTCACTATCCTGTACTGACCCCTCCCCTCACAAAAAAGTACTTCCAAATAGCAAAATACTGTTCCCGTTAAATCTATCACTACTAATACCCTTCCTTTGAAGGAAGGAGAAACAAAAGCACCAAGAAACATGCAAATGTTTTAAAAAATAGTGTGCATTTAAATCAAACTAATTCATAGTATTTCAAACTTCACCTTAAATTTACAAATAGACTCCAGCTATTTTCCTTTCTCAGGAATTCAGTAGAAAATAAGCTGAATTTTGTTCTCCCCTTCTTCCAGAATTCCTTTGCTTCTTTCTTTTTTCTTTTTCTTTTTCTTTTTCGTTTTGGCAACATCAGTAACACTAAATGGATGTGTCAGGAGCAGGTAAAGTCTTGGTACACAGTCAGATTAGTTGTCTCTGTTTGAAGTTGCCTGTCTATGGTAGGGCTGGAGGTGAAGCTACTTTTAGCAGAAATAAAATGCTCTAGACAATTCCAGACGGTCAGTCTTAAAGATATGTAAAGCTCACCATGAAAATAATAATGTGGCAGCTGTCCAAACGAATTGTAAAGAATGATAGCAAACATTCAAGACCATTTTAGTAGCATATCATCTGTTTTGGCATTGTTATAGATAAATGAGGTAATTCTTGCCTTTGATTCCTTTCCAAAGCTAAATGAGTATTTTCTATTATCTGAATTTTAATATTTATATCTCAGCCTTTGCTTGTTATAATGGAGAACAGAGCTCTGACTGTGTCTCTAGGCATTCTGTAAATCCTAATTTCTTCCACTTTTTCTGTCAACACAACCATGCCTAACATAATACATTAACACTCTATATGACACAAATGCAATCTTTCCATTATAGGTGTAAAATATTGCTCCATTTAAAGTTTGTTAATGATTAATACTGGAAAGCTAATAAATGATTGCAGAGAACAATTTAATAATATTCAGTTTAATTACCACCACAGACTTGTTGAATGCTAACATTTGTATTATTAAAATTCTTTCTTTTGGAAACATTAACAATATCTTTAAAGCCTTTTATATATAATTCTAAATACTAAATCCCCTCTTTTCTTTGAGAAAATTCAGTATACTTCATCACTTGGCATATTTTAATACTTTCACAATGCATAATTATATATGTGATATTTTTGCAATAATTTTGTATGTGTGGTTATTTTTAGCAGATTATAAGGAAATTATATATATATTCCTCATTTGATGACCTTCCTGTTTACCAGCTGTTATGGCTTACAACTGAGGTACCATGTTCAGGCTTGTAGCCTGCCGATGATACTTAGGACCACTATTTGGATGTAAGACGCAGGCAAGTGAGCTGCAGTGCAGCCTTAAGGTGGCTTCTTCTATAGTACAGTAATTTTTGCTGATTGTATACTGTACAGTACAGGACTGTAGTTTTGAGTTCTGTTGTATGTTACACTACTGCATGTAAGAGTTACACAAATAAAAGCAAAGTCAAGTTGCAGTTTCCTCTAATCATTTCTTTGTTCTGAATATTGTAATATATATACCTATAAACATATCTATACAATTCTTTACTTTGCAACCAATTCAGTCAACAACAATCATAAGAATAGAACTCAGTTGTTAAACCATATATATATAATATAGATCAATTAATATATATATCATTTTATATGTATATCATTTAATATATATCATTTAATATATATATGAATGAGATGCAACACACTTCGATTCTATTCAGCAGGTACTTTTAGCACTGTATTATGTAGATCGATATAGCTTCAGTTCATTACTTAAACTATATTGAACAAATATTACATTATAAAAATCCATTCTCCACTGATGGCCATTTAGACTGTTTCCTACACATTGCTCTTTTAAACAGTGCCATAATAAACATCCTTAGATATGGCTCCTTATACCATATGGGAGAGTTTTTCTGTGCTACAGTCCTAGAAGATTGGTAGAAATTGGTAGATTGTTGTGTTTCTACATTTATCTTTCTTACATTACCAAATTGCTCTGAAAAGCTTTTATACAATTTACACTGGTATGTACTGAACCAAACTATTATTTCCAACTCTGTATGGTCCCTAGACTTTGTTGAAAATACCTTTTTTATTATGGCAATTTTTAGAAAGCAAAATGCTTTCAATCTGATTCATACATTATTAGTAGCCATTAGTGATCATAATACAGATCAATTATTTTATTACAAGACTACAAAATAGTACAATTCTACCATTCCTTTTGTACTTGTCATCTAGATTTGCTTTCTAATACACTTTACTTTATCAGCTATTTGATTCCTTTGAGATAGGTTCCAAAAAACAAAAAACAAAAACAGGAAAACCCTGCAAACCAAATTGATACTGATTTACCTTTCTCTCTCTTTTTTTTTTTTTTTTTTTGTGGCACTGAGAATCAAACTCACAACCGCACACCTGCCAGGGCAGGCACTTAAGCCACTGAGCCAAAGTCCCAGCCCTAGTTTTTTTGAGGCAGGGTCGCCCTATGTAGCTCAGGCCAGCCTTGCTCTCGCATTGTAGCCCAAGCCGGCCTCGAACTCACAATGCTCCTCCTACCTCAGCCTCCCGAGTGCTGGGATTAAAGGCATGTGCCACCACGCCCGGCTGATTTCCCTTTCTTTACCAATGTTCAGGATAGGCTGATTTTTTCTAGTGTTCTAGAACAGTGGCTAGCTCTCATTCTATTTTCTCATGGTTTCCTTTGGTTTTCCAGTTACATGGTCCTATTTCTTGACATGCCTAAAAATATTTATATTTTACTTACAAAGTAAGATTATGTGCAGCCCCCAGACAGTGTTATCTCTTACAGAGTTTCTTTATCACTTCTTCTGCTAAATACAGGGGAAAAATTATCTGAATCCCATCAGTGACTAAGCAGTTAGAGTTTTCATGCAGTGTTGACACCAATCAGTCTCCCACCCAGGTTATCCCTTCAGGAGATTCAGTGGAATTCTGGCTGTAGACTAGTCTAGTTAACTTCATTTCTTGAGTTTTATCACTTCCTTCTGCTTTGAAAAATTTTTAATTTAGATATTTAGTCTCCTGCTATATGTGATTTAAGAATTAGGCAAATGTCTTGGCAGGGAAAATTGATCATGTACTTTAATGGATTTTCTTCAATTGCATCATTCCACCCTCGCATGACCACCAAAAGGCTCTTGTAGTTCTCTCCTCAGGTGGTGTCTTGTCTCAATATTGTGGCACTCCAGGAAAATCTAAACCAAAGAATCTAGGGCTTTGAGAAACTTTATTTTTTAATCTTTCTGACTTACCCAACTGTTGACATCAGCCAGTGTTTTGAGGAGAGGCTGAATCTGTGTGAAACCCTCTCTGGCATTTCATTTTATCGTTCATTTCTATATAACTACACATAGGACTTTGACCTTCTCCTTCCATTGCTCTCTGCCTGGAGTCTCCACCTCCCATTAGTTCCCTAAATTGGCAAATATCCCTCTGTCAATGCTGGTGCAGATCGTAAGGTCACTTCTTAGGCCTCCTTTCTTTGATATTTTAGTCTCCTTAATCACATCATCTCAGCACCTTCCTGATACTGCTGACAGATCATTTTTGTTGTTTCCAATTACTTTGTCTTTGGAGCTGTTCTGCTGCAATCTGTTCCATTCTACCAAGAATCAAGTTTCATTAGAGTTCTCATTTCTTTTTTATTTTATTTTTATTTATCAGTACATATTAGTTTCTTAATTTTCAACAAATTAGTAGCCATAAAATGTCATCTTACTGTTTTTCCTATTTCTATTCCTTTGAACATGTTTAGGCTCCTTACTCTTCAAAGAGTCTGTATACATTTTATTCACCATTCTAACATACTTATAAAGTTCTCATAACACTGAGCACAGCACAAGGTATGTTTCTCTGTAGTTTGCCTGTGATTCTTTCCACTTTTTATTATCAGTTGTTGATGTTAAGTCTAATCTCTTATACTAGGTAGAGAATAATCTTGGGGGGTCAAGATCTATGTCAGAAGATTTACCAGTATGTGCAATCTTAATTGTCTTTCACATATCCAAATGTTTGCAAATAATCAAGGAAATCAGAATTTCTCATGCAAGTCAATCATTTGTAAAAATGAAGGGAGGAAGGAAATCTCTTAATTATGTCATGGAAAAAAAAAAACCCATAAACTTGAACTGTCCTTAGCATGCAAAGACATATGCATTTTACTTACTATAAATGTTGAATAATGGTCAAAATGGAAAAAAGGAAAAGATTATATGTTTGTAGATATACACATATAACTGTATGTATGTATAAGTATGCAAAATAGATAACTATACTACTAATTCTCTGTTAGTTCATTAGAAAGAATAGTTTGTCTTGTCATTGTTTGATTGTCTAATCTTTTTATGCCTAGATTTCATAACTTGAACAACTACTTTTAAGGTAACAATATGTAATAGATTGACTAGGATTTCTTACTTTTTTTTTTGAAATTCTGTATTACTTGTACCTTTTTTTCCAGTTTTGCTTTTTTAAAATAAAAAAAATTTTTTAAACCCTATAAACTTGAACTGTCCTTAGCATACAAAAACACATGCCATTTTACTTACTATAAATGTTTAATAAATGGTCTAGTATATCACAACAGGAATAGAGAAATATTCCTTTTGTTGTTGTTGTTGTTTTTGAACTCTCGTCATGTAATTCAGCCTTCAACTCGCTTATGTAGCCAAGGCTGGCCTTGAATTCATGGCAATCCGGGATTGCAGGCATGTGCCACCACGTCCCATAAGAAATATTCTTAATATTTAAGCAAGCCAAAAAGAGCCGTAAATTTCTCTATCATCTTGGCAGTTATAGAGATATAGAAACAACTTTTTGCTAATTCTCAAATTAATTTTAACATTTGATATTGAATGCCATAAAATACTCCATAAAATTTAAATTGTAAAATTCAGAAAAAAAATGTGTATATATGGCAAAATAAGGAAGTGCACAGAAAATGTTAAAGATGGTTTTTCTTTGTATATTAATATAACTGTACATAAGTTTTATGAGCCACTTTACATTTGCTAGTTTGCCCACAGTGAATATTTATTACTTCTAAGTATGAAAATAAGCAAGAATTGTTATATAAAAAAATCTGTAATTCAAGAGTAAGAGTCTCATTTTAACTTTACCTTAATTACCAACATAATATATAGGAGCTATGAAATATTTTTGCTTAAAAAATAAAGTAAAAATGCTAAGAATAGTTGCTATACTATATGATCAACTAACAAAAAAAAACTGACAAAACAGGATTTAGCAATTTATATCAACATTTAATGTTACCCAGTTCTAAAGTGTATCATTTTAGAATTTTGTAATACATTAATAAATTATTTATACCTTTTATGCTATAAATAATTTTATTGTACATACATTTTATATGTACAATAAAAATATTTGTTTTCCCCTATAGGAATTTTTGCTAATGGCAAAGTAAAAACCCACCATTTGAAGGGGAAAAGCATCTCAAGTTATACCAAAGGGGAAAAAAATCCTGCTGCGTTTACAGATAGATTTTAGGTGACAAACTGCCAAGGTGAGACTTTTTATTATTTTACTCTAACATCACAGCAGGGGAGAGATGATGAAAACAACTCACCAGAAGCTAAAAGCTTTACTTCTACAGATTTTGAATAAAAAAAAAGATATCATACTTAAGAGGCTTAAAATAAAAAATATAATGATAACTAGAAAGTACTTAGATCACTTGAAACTACAGTTTTGAGGTTTCTTTAATTCTATAGATATGTGTTTAGGTATTAGATATGTGTTTCCACTAAAGTTTATTTTATATTATTAGTTTTCTTTATTCAGAGGGATTAACAGTCTTATGTCACTCCCCCACCCATTACACCCATGAAAGAAGAAAACAGGCAATATTGTAAAATTTCTCTCACAGAATTACAAGTCACTAGAGCCTTAATAGGAATCATACATATACCATACCCTTTGGGAAAATTGAAGGGTAGAGAATAAAATGCCATGAAAGGATTTCTTCTCTCAGGTGAGATTTAATACTGTGGGGCAAATGCACTCTCTAACAGAAAATGAGAAAAGTCAGAGAAAATATTTTTAAAAGCCACTTGAAGACATTAGGATGTTGTCATGGCAACCAGAGTCCAAAGGATCAATAAGTCAGAGGAAGAGAACTTCAAAGAGGTAAGTAGATAATCTTCAAGCTGTTTTTCCCATTGGGACATTTGATGATTCTTTATATAGGACAACATGCTGAAAACCAGGGCAACATTTTTTTTAAAAAAATAGACAAAGAAATAAGAAAACTTTTAGTAAATTCACATGACTATAGACACAAATTTTGAGTTCAAGTCTTCCAAAGCAGCTAGGTCTTAGGGAGAGAGTGAGAAAGGAAAGGAATGTGAGACCAACACTTCATAGCTACCTCTAGAAATATTTGCAAATTTTAAGCAGCACAATCAAAGCTCACAAAGTGAAGTGGGAAGTTAATGAAAACCAGAGTAACATTTCTGGAAGTCTCACAGTGCTGAATAATTGAAAATTGAAATGAAGATATTTGAAGGCTAAGGAATCCAAAAAACAGTAGGGACCCATGTTCTCAAACAGGACCCATGGGTAGCTATGCCCTGATAATTGGACATACCTAGTGAAGTAGGGCAAGTTTTGTACAACTACAATCAGTTCAATAAAAGACATCTGAGAACATATAAGTACTGTCCCCATATGATGGTGGTTTGGCTTAAAGTATTTCAACTTTACAAGGGTACTAAATTGATGTAGTAGAACCTATTCTATTCCTGAAATTTTTATCTTCTCTCTGGTATGGCATATGTTACACTATACTCTGACCAAAAAAGTCAATGTCCAGTTACAGTTCTCAGTCTACCACACAATTTGAAAGGAAGTAACTGACACTGCCAGCATTTTTTGGATATTGTGGTTTGTATTTTTGCATCCCAGCATGTCTATGAAACACTTATCTCTGTGTGTAATGAGACATCCCATACATTATTTTAAATAGACTTTACATTAGATGATTTTCCCCATCTGTAGACTAATATAAATTTTCTTACCATGTGTAAGGTATGCTGGGGTGAGGTTAAGGATTGGTAGACACATTTTTTGATGTATGATATTTTCAAGTTACGATGGGTTTACTGGGACATAACACAATCATAATACAAAGAGCATATGCACTTAATATGCAAAATAATAATAGCAGTGTAAAACCAATATGTAAAATATCCAGAAAATTAAAGTGCATAACAAAAAAGCACAAAAGTTAACACAACATAAATGCCCTAAAGTGTTTTACAATTCTTGCCTTGTTTGGAAAGTAATAAAACTACTAATTTATTTGAGACCATAAAAACTTAGGGAATGTTTTTGTGTAATTTAACAATAATCATAAAAATATAAATAAAAATATATAACTAAAAATATTAACAGGGATAAATGAATATTAAAATACTAAATTAATCAAAGAAGAGGTAAAAAGGCAAATATGGAACATGACCAAATGAAATGTAGAAAATAGTTAAATTGTGATTATAAAAATGATTATGGCAGCAATTACATCCAATGTAAATGGACTAAATATTTTAATTAAAGGCAAATAATATCAGACTAATAACAAAATCAAAGTATATGAGGTTTATGAGACATAAAAATAAGGACATAAAAAAGCTGAAAATCAAGTGACAGAAAATAGTTTCTCATGCAAATATTAAACAAAATGTAAGCATTTTTGCTATAGCAACATAACACGAAGTTAATTCTATGGCTATTAAACTATATAGAAGGAAGATAAAGGGGGGTTTATTTAGAAATTCAAAGCTCAGTAATTATTAGGAAATATATGAACATTTCAATATACTTCCCCATGTTAGCACATAAAAAAGAAAATATAAAATATCTATTATGAAAAACTTTTCCAATAGCCTGGACTCAAAATGTATAATAGTACTAAATGTGAAAGTCAAAATCATACAGCTCTGAGAAAAATGGAGCAATATATTTATCACTGGGTAGGGAACAGGTAAATATTTTCAAGACTGAACACAAAAAGAAACGACCATAAAGGTAAATTTAATAAATTAGGTTACATCAAAATTAGAAACTCCTTCTCATTAAAAGATACCACTAAGAAAATGAAAAATAAAGTCAGACTGATAAAAGTACTCTTGATACATGTAACTAACGAATACTCATGTCCAGATTACAAAGCAAATAATAAAAATGAATGACAATAAAATGAGTGAGAATTTGGATAGGCATGTGACAATAAAGAGTATATAAATAACCAATATGAACATGAAGAGGTCTTAAGATCATTAGTTATCAGGAAAATCCAAACTCAAAGAATATTAAATATTACTACACACTCATTAGGATGGCTAAATGTAAAAGACTATCAACACTCAATGGGTCTCACACATTCCTGACAGAATGCAAAATGGCAAAACGATCACAGAAATCTATTTGGTAGTTTCTTGAAAGTTACATGTACACTTGCTTTACCATTCAGTAATTTTATTCATAGGTATGTACCATATGAAATAAAAACACAGGTCCTTAAAAGCTTGTATATGTATTTTGACTATAGCTTTATTTGTCATGGTGAGTTAGAAACAATGCATAGATTATCAAAAAGAGAACAAAATTTTATATTTATACAATGGAACACATTCACTCAGTAATTAAAGGAGATCAAGTACAGTGGTAACTCAGTTCACAAACAATTTGTTCTATGATTTCAGAAATGCTATACACCTTTGTCTTCATGAGGGAATGATGGCTGCACTCATCACTCGATGTAGCGTTCATGAACAAAAACAAAATTTTGTTAAATGTTTTTGTTTGTAAAGCAAATCATTCTCAAATAAAAGTGTTCATGAACCGAGGTTCCACTGTAATGCTGTCTGCAAGAAACTGTTCATGGTGTGTCAGGCAGAAGGCAGAGCACAGAAAGCAGCAAATACCGAGTCTGCCTTCCCCTTTCATGCCATTCAGTCCACCATACCATGAACTGTACACCCTTAATCTCAGCATCACATGCCTTAGATCCAGCCAGCTACAAGAAGCCACACCTATGAGCACCTGACTCCCGGGAGGGCATTTAAATACAAGCCATAACATTTGGCCCTGACCTCCAAAAGTCTCATGCACATCTCTTTTTGCAAAAAGCATTTAGTCCATCTTTAACAGTTGCCAAAGTTCTAACAGTTTCAGACTTGCTAAAAAACCCAAGTCTAAAATCTCCCCTGAGATTTGAGGCAAACTCTTAGTTATGAGCCTTGTACAAATGAAAAGAAAGTTAAATGCATCCAACATTAAGTGGCCTGAGATAAATATTCCCTTTCCAAAAGGTACAAACAGAGATAGAAAAGAATGGGGTCAAAGCAAGTTCAAACTCTAGTAGTGCAAACTTTAAGTCCCCTAGGTTCAAATCCAGTGCCCAGGGTAATCTGTGGCAAGATGTGAACTCCAAAGGGTTTGAACGACTCTGTACCTATGGCACTGTCAGGGATTGCAGTTCCCATGGCTTCTCTCTTGGGCTGGTTTTGCTCCCCCTCGCAGCTTTCCACAGATGACCCATGTTCCTGGCTTCTCCAACCATCTGGGGTCTCCATTGCACCTTCAGCTTCACACACTACCCTCTCAGGGGCACACTATCTGGCTCCCAAGACCTTTTTCTGAAATATGGGTGGAAGCCTTCCTGATCTTATATCTTTTGCATTCTGCCTGCACCTAAAACCAGCACCACGTGTATGCTGCCTAAATCTGAAACACAAACTGAACTCATCACAAAGTCCATTGCCTCATTACTTGAGTAGCTTTCCATTGTGCTGAGAATCAAATCCAAGCTCTTAAAGCCTTTAGTGTGACCTTGCATGATCTGATTCTAGCAGACCCAGTCTCATACTTTCCATCTACTCTGTGCTACAGGCACCCTGGAATTGTCCCAGTCCTTTCAAACATCAGTGTTTTTTCATGCTTGGAGCCTTTTCATCCTAACCCCTTGACCAGCCCCTTTTTTTTATCCCTCCCCTTCTCCATCCTCAGAAATTTCAGTTTAGACAATACTTCCTGAAAACATTTTCAGGATTCTTGGACCAGACTTCTTATGACACTGTAACACCTTGCATTTTTCCTTAGAAATACTCACCAAATTTGTAATTAATCCTTCAGTATGTGGTCTCCTGGCTAGATTTCAATTGCCACCAGTGCAGGGGCCAGATCTGTTTTGCTCACCACTATATCCCCTGTACTTATGCTATTTCTTGGCACATAGTAGGTGCTTGAAAATCATTTTTTTAAGTGACTCAGTAACCACTGTTTTTT
>RJWM01012146.1:0-59979 GCA_004363535.1 Dasyprocta punctata | reverse complement strand
TTTATTTGACTCAGGTTTCAGGGGTTTCAGTCCATGGTCCCTGACTCCAAGGCAGAAACCGCAGGGTGGAAGAGCAGGGCAGTGTAAGCTGCTCACTTCATGGGGCCAAGACACAGAGCACCAAGGAAAAGCACCAGAGAAGAAATGGCCAAGAGCAAAATTTAGTTCCCAAGGTGACCTACACTGACACACTTAGAAGCGTTTTTTACTAATCTCTAAGCTTCTCCTATTCAAGTTGACAACCAGCATTAACAACCACAGAAGGAAAAAATCAGTTTATTCTCAGGAAAAAATGGAAATAAAAAAATTCTATCCAAAACAAAAACATTAAAGAAAACAGAACCAGCCACAAGGATTTTCTGTCTGAGAGTCTTCCTCTGAAGGACAAGTACAGGTCATTCATTCCTATCAAAATTGAAATGATTTCCTCTGTAATATGTCATGGTGGCTCACTTTACTGGTATGTTATCTATGCTCTGTGGAAAGCAGAGTAAGCAAATGTAAGGTGGGAAATGGTAGAAAAAGGTGCTTCACTGGCTATTAGTCAAGGATTTTTCTGATTATGTAAATAATCTTCAGACTTAGAAGAAAACAGTCAAACCTATGTGGTAATTTCCTTATTTTCCTTCCTTTGGATTGTTAATCTTCAAGAAAAATAGGAGGTTGGTTGACATAATCAGAGAGTTCAGTGGTATATTTTTTTTCCGTCCAATACATGTATCTGTCAAAAAGAAATCTGTCTTATTTCTCATATTTATTCTTCTGTATAACTAAGGAAATTGAATGAATTGATTAAGTCTGATCTTTACCCTTCTGATCAAGACTTAAACGCAATTGAAATGGTAAAAGATGAGGCTCTATTTCCATTTCTGAGAATTATCTTTGGAGAAGAGAAGCTATTAATAAAAAAAAATTGTATCCAATGCTGGTAATTGGAAAAAGTGAGGGAAAGGGAAAATGCTATTAGCTGAAGGACTCTCCCATAAAGAATGTATTGCTATGATAGACATTTGGAGGATGACTTGAGAGTTTTCAGCTCTTCTGACCTTCTCTAAAGAATGAGCACAGTGTATGTACAGGAGAACAGTA
The DNA here is from genome assembly GCA_004363535.1 of Dasyprocta punctata. Classification (NCBI taxonomy): domain Eukaryota; kingdom Metazoa; phylum Chordata; class Mammalia; order Rodentia; family Dasyproctidae; genus Dasyprocta; species Dasyprocta punctata. The sequence continues at coordinate 58,890 of RJWM01012146.1, read as the reverse complement.
CAACCAGGTCACATTGTGGTCATTACCAGCTGCATGTGTCCTGAGAAAGAAGGTTCCGTAGTGAGAATCAATTCAAGTGGAATATTCAGAGATGAATTAGTTGTATGCTTAGTTTTTTTTTCATTTTTTGTTTAAATAAATAAGCCTCTTTACATTTCTGATGTGTCATTTTAATACTTTTAATTCAGTGGAAGTAAGCTGGTGGATTAGAGAGTGCCAAAAGCTGTTAAAACTAATCCAGCCTTGGAGTTATTCTGCACCTATAGAGGGAGGTGTATTTCCTTAATGTGAGGCTCTCTCTCTCTCCTAGAGGTAACTTATTTAATCAATATTTTAAAGTAAGTTTTAAGAGGCAATAAACATCCAGTAATTCTCATTTCATACATTAGTGACTGGAAAGAGTGAGTAACATGTCATTCTTTGTGGCAAGGTAGTGAGAAAGTTCTGGGGCCAGTGGGAGCAGATATCATGGGTTGCTGTTTTGCTGTAACAAGATCCTTCATAAGTTGAGGAATATTTTTGTGGCAGATTCAGGAAAGAATTAGGGCTTAACACTTTTCTGGCAGAAATAACTTTTGTAGATCTCTGTTGCAGGTAGCTTTCCAAAAGCAGACATTGAGAAACAACTTGTGAAGGGCCACCGAGCTTCTGGGTGCGAGGAGTTGGGAGTTAAAGCGTGCAGACCATCCACCCACTCAGGTTTCTCGCAAGAGCAGCATCAACGACAAAGACGCAGGCGCATTTTACCACAGAGATCAACTGTGTTCCTATCAAAACCCCACTCAGAAAACACCTAATATTCCTGGCTGTTCTAGCCTGCGCACCCACTCCCCCTGCTGTGGTTACCCATGTACTTAAGGCCCTGACATCTTCCCCTCCACTTCGCTCTCTGTCCGCCAGGCGACCCTTCCCCTGGCACCTAGTACACTTCCTCTTCGTGGCAGAGTGTCTCTGTCGTCCTTGCGTGGGTTGCGGTCACACTTACTTTTCAGTTTGGTATGCTGGATAACTATTGGAGTACATGGAAGGGGAAGGAGACCACAGTGGGCAGAGAAAGCAGGTGAAGGTTAAGGCACTTCCAGCCAAGTCTCAGCTAACCCCACGCAGAGCTCTGAAGCACATATGGCTTCATTAGTGGATGAAAAGAACTAGGCCTTTATCCACCACTATGATGAATCCTTCCTGAACTGCCTTAGGAAGTCTATCCCTTAAATGAGTCAGACTTCCACACCTTAAGCAAACAGTAAAGAAGCAGTGAGTTAGAGGTCATCTTCTGACAGCTGGAACAAGATGATAACAATTAAGCTGGATACTACAACTTGATTAACTTGAGAGCTGCCTGGGGGATTACTGAAGTACACTTCTGGGTGTCTGTGGATGAGACATGCAGGAATTACTGGAAGTCTGTATCTGATCTCTAGCCCCTTCCTCTCTGACATGGTCCCTTTGCTGTCCTTCCTGGCCATCACAAAGTGAGCAGTTTTGTGCCACTGTAGGGAGGGGCTGAAGTTGGAAATTGATCACATTTGTGGGGATGAGGCAAGCCCCTTAGGAGAACAAAGAGCACCAGAGGCAAACAAGCTGCTTTAGTCCAGAGAACACCAACCCTTGAGGCAATCCAAGCAATGATTTGCTAGGCAAAGGGGGTGTCACGTGACTCCAACTTGCAAATGTATAAATAAACACACTGCATTGATTGAGCAGCTCCTTTCCTCCCATCTGGAGAGAGGGTTCCACCTGACCTCAGCTCCCTGTCTCTTATCTTTATTCTCCATCCTCTCACCATCCTTCCCCCTGGGAACTTTGAGAGCTGTGCTGGACCTGGCAAGCCACCATCATGTTCCTTCCACCATCACGTTCCTGTTTTAGAGCCTATTGACCAGTGGCCGAACCCTCTGAAAATGTGAACCAAATAAACTCCTTTAAGTTATGTCAGGTATTTTATCCCACTGACAAGAAAGCTACTTAACAGAAAATTTATACCAGAGAAGTAGAGTCATTGCTACATCTGACCATGTGATTCAGAAGCATCTGGAAATGTTTCGTAAAAGGAATTTGGAAAGTTTTGGATGTATAGGCTAGAAAAATCCTAGAATATTATGAGGCAAATCTGGTGAGCAATTCTGGTTGGAGTAAAGAAGACAGAATGCTAATAGGAATGTGGATGTCAAATGCTAGACTCATGAAGTTTCACTTAGGAATGAGGACTCTCTTCAGAGTTGGACTACAGGCAGTGTATCTAATACCAACCAAAAATCTGTCCATAGTGTACCCCAATCCTTAGACTTTATGAGAAGCTGAGTTTTAAGGTAATGGACTAATTGATCTAGTGAAGGAAATTTCAAGATAGTCTGATGTTCAGCTGTGGCATAGCTACTACTGGCAGCTTTTAGAGAATTAGAAGCAAAAACCAGAGGAGAAATATTTTAAAAGTTTAAATTTTGGCCCCAAAATAATCACAGATAAAGTTGAGGACCAAAGGGTGTGTCATTGTGGAGATTAGAGCCATAAAAAAGAAACAAGTACTTTGTAAAGTGCAAAGAAGAAAGATAGCTTGAGGGCATCTCAGGTATCAGCAAGACCCCATTCACTGAAAGTTCCAAAATGTCAAAGTCTCCTTTGAGGAAAGAACCCCTGGATCTCCTGCTCAAGAAGGGCCACTTTGGGGATTATTTACTACTATTTGTTCCACCATGCTCAGCCATCTAGGAACTGAAGCCTTTGCAGCCATGGTCCGGTTGTGTCTGGCCTGGTTACTGCTTATGCTGATAACTGACCATGTCTTTTTCCATGTGATGCTGGAAGAGCAGGCTAGAGTTATGGGTCATGGAAGTTTATACTCAAGTGTCAAAGAAAGGCATAGAAGACCAAGAAATGTGTCCCTGACTGAGAAATGGATGTGTGAAGTTGTGGGGATAAGATCAAAAGTGCAGTGAAGATGCTGGCTAGTTGGAAATGCCAAGAGCATATAATATCTGTTAAGGAAAGCTACAGGCAGTGAACAGAGCCAGAGTGGGAGTGAGGACCTGGCAAGGTCATTGGCCTGGGGCCACCCAAACCCTTAGAAATCTCATCTCACCCACATGCCAGACATGTCACGATAGGAGTGAAGGTTTGCCTGTTGAATTTCCATCTTTATTTGGCTTAATTAATTTCTGTCCTCCATCCCTACCTTTTGTGCATATTGGGGTGTGGGGATCTTGCTTTATGAACTTCATAGGAATTTATAGGTAAGAGTTTACCTCGAGTCTCAGAGGAGATATTGGACTCAGGTTTTGAACAATTTTGAAACTGTCGAGGCATTGGGGAAGGCATTAGTGTGTTTTGATTACATACCAGATAGTTATGTTAAGCAGGTTCTTGTGCTTATTTGGAGATTAAATATGTTTTTATGAGATATGATTAGGTATCAGTTTGACACAGGTGAAATGTAACAATTAAATTGAATTGTCAAATTGATTGACTTGAGAGCTGTCTGAGGGATTGGTAGAACATATTTCCAGGTGTACCTGGTGTGACCTTGGGTAGTATCTAGTCCCTTGCCCCTTAATCTTTGATCCTGTTTCCCTGCTGTGCTTCCCAGTCACCATGCTATGAGTAGTTTTTCTCTGTCTTGCCCTTTCATCGTGGTGTTCTTTACTTGGAGAAAGTTAAGTGTGAACTGAACCCTCTGAAGCAATGAGGTAAATAAACTTCTTTTCCTTTAAATTGTAGCTATTGTGTATTTTATCCCAGTGACAAGAAAGTTGACTAATTCAAATCCAAACCTTGAAAGAAGACATAAAGAGTGAATTTCTATGTTTATTACAGCCCCTTCAATGTACAAATTACAGCTGGTGTTCCACTATAATTAAATGTAAGTGGGAAAGCATTCTCACATTTTTTAACCTTCAAGATCAGAATCATTTAATTTATCTAGTTAGGTCCTAAGAAATAAATAAAGATATCTAATCTCAGAGATTTGGTGACATACAAAATTTAATATTATTCTTCTTCCAGTGTGGGTGCATAAATTAATTAAAATGCTATTGATTTCCAAACAAGCATGATTTTTATGCATACCTATGACATTCAAAAACCAGTTTCATTTTACTACAGACTTTGTCTGAACTAACTCTTGGCTTCACATGGTTTCATTGAATCTGCTCTTGACTTTGAAAAAGAGATCTGATTTATCAGCCCTGTCAAGTCCAAGATATATCTCCGTTTTACAAGGTGGTTCCATAGTGAGTGATATGTGAAGGGTAATTTACTGAGTAATGCCATCAGGTACAGAAATTGTTGATGCTAACTCTGCAGAGCACAGTGAACTGAGCATTCAGCAGATTTAGCATATCCACTCCAAAATCCTGTCAGAACAAAAAGAACCTGTGCTCATCTGTGTAGCCAATAAGCACCATTGAAGAGCCCAGGTGTTTGAATAGCATCCTTTTAATGGACTTTTATTAGAATTTATATTGTTCAAGTGACTTCAACATAAAATGGTTTTGTGTTAAATTTTAACAAGACAGCTATATCTCCTCCCTTAATGTTTTTTTTTTCTGGTAGAATTAAATTCTCTCTCTCTCTCTCTCTCTCTCTGTCTCTCTGCCTCCCTCTTCTCTCCAGAATATACTCTACATTGAAACTTTCACATCTGAGTGATGATTATTTCAAACATAACAAAATATCTGTCAGTGAACACAGTACTCAGCCAGTTGAGATTTTATAAAGGTTGCAAAAGTTTCATTTTCAACAATGAAAACCTATTTTGATCTTTAAAAATTAAATAGAAGTTTCTATAACCTAGAGTCTGATTCCTACCTTATTGGTTAGAGTATAACTGTTCTTGAAATTTTCTCATTATCTGTAATATTATTATAATTATGACTCACTTCATTTCAGAAATAGAACTTTTTATATAATCCATGCTTCCTGCAAATGGATGGAAGCAAATTTCTAAAACATCTAGGTATGGAATGATTCACACATAAGCATTTTCTTTTGAACATAAAATGTCATTGATTTCAATATAAAAATGAAATCCACAGATGTGAAATTCTTTAAAAAATTGATGAAATGTAGCAAAGTATTAAGATATACTTGTCTCCTGCTAGTGTCATTTTATTCAACAATTATAATTAATGGAAGTTCTTACAAGAAACATTGCATTCACAGTCTTTGACTTATTTCTGGTTATAGCAAACTATAACAAAGATACAACAAATTGGAAGTATTCCCTCGATGATACCTGCATGAGAAGATATAACACTTACTGTCATGATAGCAAAAAATATGGCATAATTAATATCTATTGTAAAGTAAAAATGTTTATTAGAAATTGGGTGGTTTTTTACTTCATGCTATTGGTCAAAACTAAAAAGAACATGGCCTCATCATTCAAATATGAAGCAAGTATATTGATTGGAGCGTCAGCCACAGAGTCAGTAAAACAAAATACAAACCTGAACTCTTAAGTGCTGAAAAGTTTCAGGAAAGGAGTATTGTACTGATTTGTCATACTAAGGAAAGTTGCAAAGAAAACACTGCTTTCATAAAAATATCGACTGATTTTGTCAAAAACAAATAGAGAAGTCCAAAAAAAGAGAGAGATTTTATACTGGTTATTTAATGTACCTTTGGTGTAACCAGGTTGGTTTGAGTGAACTCTGTACCTACTTTCAATACAATACTGCCTCCCATGAAATAAAATGCCTCTTCTTTTTCCAAAAAGAGTATTTGGTATGTAGTCTAGAGAAAAATCTACTTTGTATATTCATGAATTCTTACTTAAAAGCTATGGTATCTAGAAATTTAATTGGATTCAACTGTCATACAAAAGTACTTCCTGAGAGCTTTTGGAGGTTCTAGCAGGGGGGTACAGCTACTCAGTTACCGATGACCTAGGAAATGGTCCTCCTTGTATAGAATAGTTTCTCCTCTTCCACCCAGCACATAGCTTTGGGATGCAGCACATGGAGGGGCTAGAGAGGAAAGGGACAGCGCCTAGCCAGCCAGTTCAGCAGAGTCAACCCTGGTGATCAACAGAATGACAGATGTAACAGCCAGATGGTCCCCACATGCATCATTCATGGGCTCTTACAACAAGTGTCTGTGTCTTCAATATCACACAAGGTCATAGGTCCTTGTCATAGGAATGCTCAGAGTCATGTTCTTGCTGTATACATGCACAAAGTCATGCTGTTCATTCATGTCTCTTTGTTGTGTCAGTCTGCAGTTTACAGCAATGAACAAAGGTAAAAATTAATAAAGAAAAAACTGCCATTATTTGCATCAGGTATAGCACTGAGAGTCACAGAAACATCTCTGCTTCAATCAGTACAGGCCTTCAAGTGGTCGCTGTGTGTCTAAACAAAAATGATTTGGCTTCGTGCTAAGAAAAGCACAAAATTCTGCGATAACAAAAAAGAATACTTATCACAATTATATTGATCTATAACTATCTAATGAAAAAGAAATGTTTAGGGTAAACTGTACAAAGAACATGCTTTTCTTTAAAAGTGAAATTGAAAGATAAAAACATAAAACATAACAATAAAGATAGAAGAGGTTAGAACAAGTAACAAACAGGTAGCAAAATTCTATGTCATCAATAATTGAAAATTTTTTCTGTTCTTTTTTGACAGTGACACATGCCTCAAAATCACTCTGGAAAGCACTGAAAAGACAAAGTTACCTGAAAGCTTTCTGCAAAGGAAATAAAATGAAATGAGAAACAAAGACTTCAGAGAATCACTGTTTGTGACCACTATAGGACCAGTAGGAGCATCTGTTAGTCATTTGACCTGTGTTTTGATACTACTTTCTGGAAATGTTATAACATGGTGATGAGTGAATCAGCTCCAAGAAAATATAGTCATTAAAGAGAGAAACTAAAAGAGAAACTGTAACTGACCCATTTCTTTATTTGTACCTTTTCACAGAGCCCTTCCCCCTTCAGTTGTTTTTACAATATTCCCAATCTAAATATAAACAATGAGTTATATTTTTCTATTGCCATAAACACCTTAAGTGTAGTATTTATCACTGTGATATTATTTTTCCCTTAGTCTACAAAAGGACAAATAAAATATGGCAACACATTATTTAAAAGTCTGCACTTCAAAGGCTATAAATGCAATACATTTCTGGTGACAAAGAAGAAAAAATTGCTATAAAACTGTTCACATTTATTTTTTTCCTTGGTGTGTCTGAAAATCTTAGTAAAAAAGAAAGTTAAAATAGTTACTCATGGGATTTTTGTAATAAACCATCATTGTTATTTAATGTTTGCTCTGTGTGCTAAACTGATGCCAGGCTTGACAAGTTGATACATTTCCCAAAGTTACAAAAAGATAATTAGATACACTAGACTGCAAATCTTCCTATCACAGGGATTCTATCTAATTCAAAATTTATAAACCTTTAAGCTCACTGTATATTGACAAATTCTAATAGCAAGAAGGAAATATTCAATCATAATGTCAACGATAGTGTCATAATTCAAAAATAGTACAGCACTCTATATTTGGTGATTTTCTAAGTAAAGCTATTATATTTATATGCCTCATCTTTTAACATTTCTTTCTGTGCTAGAACTTATTTACAGTACAGACAAAGAAATTCATAGTCTAAGTACCTACATCATTAACCAATCTAATCATGATTCAGAGTATCAGTAGAGATTCAGGAACTTCTGTATATTAACAAATAAATACCAACATGAATACCCACAATAACAGAACCAAAGTCAAAAGACAGAATCTGAAAGGAAATATAAAATATACCCAAAATCCTAAGTGAATTTCTTACCATAAAACTTAGTCCACTAAGTGGTAGACAAAATTAGTTTCATCTCTAACCCACCACAGCCATGCTGCTACCCAGACAAAAAATTAACAGATGGAGTTCCATGTCCTGGAAAACATCATCCAACAAAGTAACAAGACTGCTGCTGTGTGAAGAGGCGAGTCCTTCCCCACTTTGGAGAGATGCGTGACAAGAAGCATGTCTCCTACGTTTGTGAGAAAGTAGCAATCAGCAGGCCTGCAATGAACACATGAGAAGATACACAAACATAGACATAAGCCCTGTACACATCATGAAATACGCAATGCATGATCTTCATGCATTTATACAAACTTTCACACATACAAATACTATCAGAAGTCAGAAGGTAGTCGTTACACTTGTAGAATGACTAAGTTTCCAACAAAGTGCAAAGAAAGCTGAAACCCCCTATAAAGTGTGTGTCTGTGTACTGATGTGTACAAAAGTATTTAAAGTGACAGTCAAAACCTGCAGCAAACTCAAAATGCTAATAGAGGAGAAGGGGTAACTGTATTTTTCCACTTGGCATATACAGAAATCCCCTCTTCAAAGTAAATATCAGCCATTCATTTTTATCTTGTTAACTCTGATTTACCATATTACTTATGATACACTAAACAGAATATCAAATTAGATTAAAAAATCACCTCAGCAAAGGACAAATACACATTATTTAAATGAAAAAAGTTTCAAGAAGCACCTTGCATGAATGCTTTCATATTTACTTCTCAATTAGTTGTGTCCTTAATACTCCCACACATGTTTAGTTATCAGTATGCCTGAAAGTATTATCTTTACTCTTTCCTTGCCAAACATAATCATGTTCCTTCAATTCCTAAATTTGTTTTTCAGCATTAGAACACACTGTCTATTTCTATTAGCTTTCAAAGAGAAAAAGCATATAAGATACACTTTCAGTTGAGAAAGTATGTTTCATTAAGTTGATATTCATGGCTAATAAGAATGAACCTAGGAAAACTGGTTCATTTGAAATGGATTTACAATAAAGAATACTTTTCTTACAAAGAAAATTTCTTGTTCACACTAAAATATAATACTCTTTCAGTACATGAAACAGTCAAGTTCATCAAACCTAGATTTCTCAGGATATTTTGTAAAATTAATAGTTTTTAATATGCACCTTGAGGCATATTTTGGCTTTAACGGAACTAAATCATAAGTTTAATACATGAATTAAGTTGACAAATCTTTTACAAATGCATCTCCTATTAGTAGTAGGCCAGGATTCGAAAGGAGTTAGCAGTCTTGTAGTACTGAGTCTATTAGAGTGAGACCTGATGAAATAAGAAATATACCTCATTTCTAGTGTAAGTTTCCAAAGCCGATCTAAGGGTTCTCCTGGTTCCCTGAACTCTATGAACCTATTGCCTAAGAGATTAAAATTAAATAAATAAAAGTAACAGACTTTCTGGTCTTTCTCCATGTAACTCACATTTTGTATTCTATCCATAATTATATAAGTAGCAGAAAAATCTGACTATCCAGACTGTCATGTAAGAAGTACAGTATCTTACAGATGAACTTCCTGTGAAACTAATTAGATGACGTAGATGATTTTTTGAATCAGTGATTTTATTTGAGAATAAAATTCTTAAAATGACTCCTGACTGTCCTCACTTTAGTCACCTTCTCATATTTGTAAACATAAGAAGAGTTTAAATCAAGGTAAGATACTAAGAACACAGAAAAGCCAGGGACAGAAATAAGATGTGTGCATACAATAGTCTCCAAAGTGGCCTGCAGTATGAATTTGGGTAATGAAAGAGGGCTGGAAAAAGTTTAATGTGCATGCTAGAAAATGTACACATTACCAGGATTGGACCATTGATGGAAATTTTGATGAAGGCAGAGAAAGAAAAAAGGAGAATTATAGGGAAAGCCTCAATCTTCTCAAAGACTATATAAGCAGAATGTTGGTAGAAGTATGAAAGGTTAAGGCCAGTCTGGTGAAATCTCAGAAGGAAATGATACACATGTTAAAGGAAAATGGAAATAACACCATTCTTCTAAAATGACAATAAGTATTTGGCTAAGAAAATGTCTAAGAAGATTGTTATAAAGGAACAACCTGGTTTTCCTGGACCATCTATGATAAAATGCAAGAAGAGTGAGTTGACTGTTAATTAACTTAATGATTAAAGAATTCTCAGTCTATTCATTCTTCAAATAATGAGAAAATATGTTTGAAACACAGCACCAAGGATATGATGAGACACCTGGTCAAAAGACCAAGACCTGTTGTCTAACATAATGGAAGAATGACTGGAAAGATATCTCAGAGATGCTTTTCCCTCACAGGGCCAGCACTGAAGAACCCAGTGACTTCAAGATTTCTATAGAGAGCCCTGTTAGGGCAAGGAAAAGCAGAGCCAATGAGTTATGATACCCTAAACCCCAGACTGGTAATGCCACTAGCTGGTGATCCAACCAGAAGAGCCACGGTTATACAACAGATCCACAGAGGTAGGCCACTATAGAAAATTAGAGGAAAGGAAAGTATTAGGCCCAGAGCTGCCACAGGTTTGGGCCAATGCCATGCTGGGGGTGGTGGGCAGGGATACCTGAAGACTTGGAGATCTAACCCTTGGCCAGTTAGTGGAAGATCCTGCAGAGATTGGAATGAGACAACTATAGGCTAGGGCACATTAAGGATTGTTGGGCATTACCAGAAACTGTAAAGAAGCAACAAAAGATTTTTGTTTACGGCCTTCAGAGGGAGCATGACACTGCTAACACAGTGATTTTGGACTTCTTGCCTCCAGAACTGACTGAATGAATTTCTGTTGTTTAAAGAGACAAAATTAAGTAGCAGTTTGTAATAGCCCAAGGAAACTAATCCATTGACTCCATGGAGATTGTACTTAAAAGCATCATTAAAATGCAAGGGGAGGTGCTTTTCTTTCTAAATATAGGTTACACGTACCTACACTTAAATACACATTAAGGAACCCTTCTTAAAGAAAGCTCCAGAGATATTTGAAGATATTTCAGGAGATCAACATCTTCTAGGTGTTTATTCTGGGCTCCAAGTTAGAAGCAAGAGATGGTCATGGTTAAGTTATCAGGAAAGCAAAGGAGGCCTGGAAACCAAGGATCTCTGGCTTACCTGGTAATGACATAACCAGCCTCTTAAATACATGGGGAAAATAAGTGTGTGATTCCACCTGTGAATCTCATTACTTGAACTAAATAAAAGTGTTAATCCAAGGTCAGCATCACAACAGAGAAAATAGATTGGTCCCAGTTGGAGGCCTCAAGCCTCCTAAATCACACATGAATCAAAGGCCTATGGACCTTTGAATCATGTTTATCAGCAACAGCAGATTAGGTTGTAAAAGTTAGTGGTGTGTGTGGCCTTGGTAACTGAAGAGAAAAGGACACTTCCCAGGGGACGTATTTGGAACAAGCTGTGCTATACAACTTATTTTCTGCATCTTGCTGCCTGTTATGTGAAATTTAAAAAGGAGAGTAGCTGAGCAGCAAAAAGTACCTATAGACTTTGAATATGATTTGAGTTTTTTTCCATAAAAATAACTAATGTTTCCTACATCCTGAGTTTCATCAGCTGGCCTTTGATGGATCACTGTTACAGTACAGCATTGTATTAAGTAATTATTAAATGCATTCTCCAACCTTTGAGGAAAGAAAATCTGAAAAAAAGAAAGAAAAAGAAAAACACTGAGGAACATACAGGTTTTCAAATTAAATGCAAAGTAAAAGGAATATAGTGTACATTTTCACTAAATGTTAGCTCTTGTCACAGTTGATGGGGAAATTTTCACCTTTGGTCCTCTCCCTCCTGCTTCTGCTCCTCCTTCTCTTCCCCTTGCTCTGAATCTAGTGTAACGGAGAGATTGCCTGGACAATTCTAGAGTATCACAAACTACATATTCCAAACAACATCCCTACTTTCTTGCCCATTTCCTTTGTCTGGACTTGCTAGTACTAGTTGTGACAACTGGGTTAAAGCATGCCATATTAAAGTATTGTTTCTCCGGTTTTCTAAAAACATAAACTTTTAGAATTTCTTTGGAGACTTAATGTTTTATTATTTTTCTTGTTCTCCAGTTGAATGTTTCTGTCCTCCAAAATTTCATAAGTTGAGATCTTATCCTCTGAGTTGACAGGAGTAGGAAGGGACCATTTGGGAAGTAATTAGGTCATGAAGATGCAATCCTCCAAAATAGGATAACTGTCTTATAAAAGAGAATCCAGATAGCTGCCTTGAACTATTTTGCCCATGAGAACACAACAAGAAAGCACCATCTATGAATGAGAAAATAGGCTCTTACTAGACATCAATTAGACCAGATCCATGACCTCAAACATCCTAGCCTCCAGAGCTGTGAGAAATAAACTAGTTTGCTATAAGATGTTCTATCTGTAGTACTTTATAATAGCAACTCCAATAAGCACAGATATCTCCATTAGACCCTCTAATTATTTTTAACAAGGATGCTCTAATTTTTTTTTTTCTGAACAGGCACTCATACTTAGAACCTCATGCTTGCCAGGCAGACACTGTGCCACAGTTTTTCATACTTTGTGTAAAGGCTGAAAAAGAAAATAAAAACTTCATTAAGATGATATGTTAAAGAGTATTATATTATATATACATATATATGTATATGTATATATGAATAAAAAGAGGCAAAATTCTCTCTTGCAGAAATATTTCAAATAATTTATGAAGATACTGTGCTTTGAGAGAGAAGGAACACAATTCCTGACTCCAGAAATGGGGGGCACATAGACACTTCCTTCCAAACTACACAGTATGGAAAGGGGTGGACATGAACTTACAACAAAGAAAACTGACAACCACTCTAGCTAAAGGATCAAGGTTAACCCTAACAATGAGAAGTCATACCGATGGTGTGTGCCCTTGATGTGATATGATGGGAATAGTAGTTTACCACTGTGGTCTTCCTTCCAGATGCCCATAACCCTCTTCTAAGCAGAAAAGTAGATTAGCAAAACTAAAATTGCAATACAGTCCCTCAAAATACCTCACCAGTACCTCTTAAAATGGTCAAGGTCATCAAAAGAAAAAAAAGTGAAAAATTGTCACAGTCAATAATACCCTGAAGAGACATGACAAGAAAATGTCATGAAATTGAATGGAAGCTAGAAACAGGCAAAAAGAGGCATTAGTTTAAAACTAAGAAAAACTGGGACATGAACGTTATAACAATAATTTGAACATGAATAATAACATGTATTTATTTAAAAATAATCTGTGTATAATATATTAATTCATTTTGGCAAATGTACATTTGTAAGGCATTAATAATAGAAGAAATTGGATGCACAAATATGGGAACTCTGTACTATACTTATATTTTCCATAAAACTACTTTAAAGTAAAAATTTTATTTTAAAACTACATATACATTTGTAGTTTTGGTCTTCTAGATACAACAGCTTCCTTTGGAAGCTCACCCAAATAAGTACAGAATTAAACCTTAAAAATGTCTGTGAGGCCAGGGATATAGCTGAGCAGCACACACACCTGCCTGGCAAGCACGAGGACCCGAGTTTGATTCCCAGTACCAAAAAAATTTTTAAAGAGGTAAAAATATCTGTAAGGTAAGTTATATAATTATGACAATTTTACAAGTAAAGTAAGAGACAGCAAATTTCAATGCCCTTTTAAAAAACTTCTAAGAAGTAGCAGAGGTAGAAATTTGAAGTCAACAAAGAAGAAAACGTGCTATTTCTAGAAATTCCCACAATAAATGGTAGAAAAAAATTAAATAACATACTATTTAAAATAGCATCAAAATTATTAAATGTAACAAATTTTATAGTAGGTATATAAAACCTTTATATAGATAATAAAACATTTTTGATAGAATTGAATAAAACCTAGATAGTTATAACATAAAAATTTAATAATATTAAGATGCAAATATTCTTCAAACTTTTAATGAATAAATAACATTACAACAATGTATGTATGTAACTTCACAAATTACTCTAAAATTTAAATCTGATGCATTTGACTTAAAACAAAGTACTACTCAACTAGAAGAAGGAAAAATGTATACATGAAATCATTGTATAAAACATGGGGAAAAGCTGAAATGTACCCTTACTTTACATCATATGTAAATATAAAACTGAGTGTAACATAATTATAAATATAAAAGGATAAAACTATAAGTTTGCAGAATGTAATATAAAAGAGAATCTTGATGAGCTTTGATTAGGAAAAAATATTTTTAAATGGGACGTGCAAAGCAATGTTGAAAAGATTTTAAAGCTGTACTACATAAAATGAAAAATTTATATTCTTACAATGATATATTGTCACTTTCAGGAAAATAGATGGAACTGGATGGAGATCATCATGTTAAGCAGTACAAGCCAAACTCAGAAAGACAAGTAGCACATGTTTTCTTGTATATATAGAACCTAGAAAAATGGTGACATGAAGAAAGTAGAGGTGACTGTGAGTGAAAAAGATGTTTGGAAATGTCAGAATGAAACTCACTAGTTTGTATACTTAATATGTGCTACTAATTATAACTTTAAAGTCCATATCTTTCAATATATCATCAAGTAGATAAAGGGAAACCACATACAAAAGAATTAAAACACACATTCTGAATAATAATAGACTCGTACAAATCAAGAATAAAAGCTAGTCAAGCAGAAGGAAAAATAAGATAGTTAAACAGGTACTTCATAAAAAATGCCTAGTGTCTAATAAGTATATTAAAACATTTCCAATATGAGAAGTACTGAAGGCAAGATTAAATTAAAATAAAAAAGAGATACCTCTAGAAATTCAAATATAACTAAAACTAAGACTTACAATCAACCGTTAGCAGCAATGTAGAGTAGCAGAACTATCACATAATGCTGGTAAGATTTTAAATTGGGACAACCATTTTGGCAACAGTTTGTAATATGGTATTAGAATTTAGCATATACATACACCATGTAGAATTCCACTGTTACATATATATTCAGAAAAGTGAGCATATGTAAAGAAAAAGACATATATGAATATATATATATTATTTATGAGCACCTCAAACTAAGAAAAGTCCAAACACTTACCTACATTAAAACGAATAAAATTGAAAAACTAAACACAGGCAAAGAGACATCGATGAAGAAGAGCAAACTGTAGCAACATACAGCAGCACAGTGAATCCCCTAACATAACACCGAACAAAAGAAGCCAGATAAAATGAAACACTAATTGTATAATTTGATTTTTATGATCCTAACAACAGATAAAAGTATAGTATAATGATAAGAAATTTGCACTGATTTGTAAAAACTAGAAATAGAAGAAAGTATATATTATAATATTAAATAGCATACTTACTTTGAGAATTTGAGTGGAACTTCATGTTTAATGATTGGTATTAGACATGGGAAAGAATTCTGTGTTTTGGCAATGCTCTGCTCCTTGACCTACATGATGATTTCATGGTTGTTTATTTTGCACTTCATAATTCATGGATTTGTAACTTTTGTACTGTGCACTGCTAAGAACACATATTAAATATAAAATACAAATTATTTGCATTTACCTATATTTTCCCATATTTAAAAGTTCTATTATTATTTACACTGCAAGGCTATTTGTCTTATTCCAAAGTGTTGCAGCCCACGGAACAAATGACTCTTAGAATCTCATGCCCAGATAAATCTAACTTGCAAAATATTGAATCAAAATGAAAGTAGAATAGAATTTTATGCTAGAAAGAATATATATTTATCAAGGATGACTGGAACTTCTTTAATTACAAACTGCTCACTGTTTCCAATAAAGTCTTTCTGCAGAAGGCAAGAGTATAATCACTCTCAGTAGGCAGTGTCCCCATTGTGCGATTAGACAGGATGGTAATTAACATGGTCACAACTATAACTGTCAAGCACAAAAGCAGTGCTGAGTGTATTTCTGACCCAGCTGCTGTCAGCATGAGGTACAGGGATTAAAAATATTGCCAAGAAATCAATCTCCTCCATCAAATCTGAGCTAACTCCTAGCAGTAGGTTAGTAGCTTTATTAGAACAAACACAAGTACAGCTAATTACTATCCAGAAAATTAATATAGCAGTTTTTACTCTGTATTTGGCCTATGGTTTAGATGCAGGCCTTCTGAATGACTGCCAAGAAAATATAATGTCTCAGGGAGTAAGAAAGAGGAGGTGAAAGACATCTTTCTGTATTAGCAAGGAAAATATTAACTGTCTAAACAAGCAATTAGCCATTGCTTTATTTACAAAACTTACCTGTTATTTCTAGACATTCCTCATTTCTAGAAATAATTAATGACTGTTACTATCAAAACAAGTTGGTAACAGTGAGGTATTAATATGGGAAAAGGTTTGGATATCAGCATTCTCCAGCATAATTGCTACCGTAAAGTCGAAAGACAGCCATCAAATGGAATTGGATTATATCCCCTGATGACTGCCTCTAGGACAAGCAGGGTCCCATGAAAAAGTTTTATCACTCTTATACCACAGGTTTGCATTCTCTAAGAACAATTTGACTAAACATGTATTGCAAAAATCTTTGGGTTCTAGGTTCAGGCCAGCAAACCCTCATAAGAGAAAAGAATGATGACACAAGAGACAGAGAATACCTTTGTGGGGAAGTCAGGGGACTCTTCTAGAATGAAACCCTGAACTGACTTAAACTCCCAGTTTTATTAAGAAACACAAGTGTTGTGTTCTGAACATGGTGCATATTTTAGATCAGAAAGGGCTGATGACAATTATCTGGAATTGTTAACTTTACCAAATATTTCCCACAATGTTTCTCCTTGTTTCACAGGCAAGGATTGCCTCTGCCTGAGCTGGCAGAATGTGTCATCTAGAAGATGTTTCAACTCCTCGAGGTCACCAGTCTTCTGTGCCCTGAGTCAACTGGAGCAGATGTTAACCTGCGGAGTGCTGCAAGAACTCCACAATGGTTACCTGAAAATTACAGGGAGAAAGGCTGGACAAGGGGAGAATTTTAAGTGGGATGCAGACCCGACAAAGTCTTTGCTAACCTGGTGGAGAGTTCAAAATGAAATAGACTATCAAATTGGTCTATGACAGGTCAAAATGGTCAATGCTTAGATGCCTTATCTCTAAACATCAATTGTAGACTTCCCTCACAAAAGCATGACCTGAAATGGAATAGCTTTGGACCACTGCAGAAAGTCCTAAAGGAACCAGAAGCTAGAGATGGCTGGCTGACTACAGTGCCTGCAGCCAGGCAGCAAGTTCCTTTCTGAAGGAATTCCTGCATGATATATCTCCGTGTTAACCACAGTCCACTCCTGGTGTAACTTATACCTACTCCTCCGTAAACTTTAAAAAATGGTCTCTTCAAGATTACTGCAGCCTTCTTTTCCAGAAGAAACCTTACAGGAGAGAGAATATTGAAGTTAGTCTTAACTTCTAGTCATTTGTTTTCTTCTGTGTTATTTATTCTACAATTCCCTCATCCTCAGGTAATAGCTACACTTGGGACTCTGCTTGGAAGTTTACATGATAGAATCAAACACATACTCATCTCTGCACTCCTTAAACCATGGTTGTACCTTTCTAATACCTGTCTATTTTAGTTATTTATAGTCACAATAGGGTAAGAAAGAACCAAGAGGCACTGTTTTAGAGGTGGTATAACAAAAACATCACAGATAAGGTCATTTAAACAAGAATTTATTTCTCACGGTTTGGAATGCTGTGCATTCTAAGAGAGAGAACGGAAAACGTGCTATCTAGGAAGACGTGTTTACTGGTTTGCAAACAGCTCTTTCGTTGTTGTGTCCTCACATGGCTGAGAGCAGAGAAAGAGGAAATAAAAACTCTCCTGTCTTCATGCAAAGGCACTAATTACATCATAAGGGCTCCAACTTCATAACCTAATTATTTCCCAAAGACCATATGTCCAAATATTATAATTTTGAATGTTAAGGTTTCAACTAAGTGTTTTGAGGTAATACAAATAGAGATCATTAGATTTTGTGCACATTTTCTCTGTTCACATTGTGAAATTACCTAACAGACCCCATTCTTGCCTGCTTGTTCCTGCAGGAACCAAGCTGAAAAGTGACCAGGCAGTGGCGACAGTTTATAAATCAGTGGTGCTTGCTATTGTTGTGTCAGTGATAGAAGTGTTCTTCCTCTGGAAACCAGTATCTTTAACCCTGGCAAGACCTAGAATCCCGAATAGAGAAAGCACAATTTCTATCAGTCTGCCATTTAAAGTAATCTTATGAAGAGCCATTCTTCTTGCCATGCCTTGGTTCCTGGATTTATGCATTTCTTCTGTAGAAAACAGAATACCATTTTATTTTAAATAAAGAAATAATCACTTTCAATGTATACAGTGCATCCTAGAGCATAGTTCCTCATCTTTATAGAATACTGCTCTCAAGTTAGCACACCAACTATGCGCACCATGGCACAACCATGATGTGCTAAATTGAGAGCAAACATTCTCTAAGTCTTTAGATAATTTGCAAGTTAAAATTGTGTTGGCAAGAAAGGCGCATTGATAATCAGAATACATGTCTGAATGAGCAAACCACTGTATATTCTGTGATAAAGAGACACAGTGAATCAACTTTCCACTGAATGGCTAGTAAATCTTCTCAAGGAATAGTTATGGACTCAGAGTTACTTTCTATTGTCAATAGGTAGAACATTTAGACACTGCAGTATGCAGCTCAATCTTTATTAGTGCAAATACATAATTTGGGCCACAGTGCCTATGTCTATCACTATGGCTTCTTTATCTGTGAACCCATTTTGCTAGCATTTAGGTAGCTAGGGAAAGAGACTGACTGATGAAAACTTGCTGTTATTTTGTTTACTTGATTGATTAGTATCTCTTCAAAGGTGCATGTTCACTGGGGGCCATTATTTGCAATATGAATGACTTCACACTTATTCATTCCTATGTCTATCTATATACCTTTGCCTCAAAACTTCATCCATGAGCGTGCATGTATGTGTGTGATGCAAACAGATCATAGCATTTTGTGCATGTGTTTGCAGTCTTTGAGTGAAGTTCTAGTGCAGGTGCTGTCTTTACTTGACCTATACCTATGTACCACGTTGACCCTTACTAGGGTATTTCCCTCCTTCTTCTAGTAACATGAGATCCTCACACAGCTGTAGAAATGAGCCGAAGGAAAAATGTCTGTCCTTATACTGGTGGTGACCATTGAAATCTTGGCTACCTATTAATACATATTGCTTGTGTCCTCTGAACATTTATGTGCTCAATCTTGGATGTAATTATAAATAAAAAATCTGGAAGGGTGTTACCTGATTATGGCATGATTGAACATATACAGCCCAGCTCATGAGAGTCAGCTCTGCCCACATGGTTATACACAGTCTTGAGGTCAGATTTAGTACTTCACCAACAGCTGCCTTTCTGAAGTCTTTTTATTCTTTTCTGTAGATTTTATGTCCCAGCTCATGATCTGTGGGACAGACACTGAAATTCTTCCAGGGAGGATGGCCACAAAATCAGCCTGGTAACCTTTCCTTTAAGTGATACTTCCAACAAATAGGTTCTGCCAGATTTCATAGCCCAAAACACAGCCCTACTTGTATCACAGCCTCATTCTGCTCAACTTACATCACAGCCTCATTCTGCTCAGAGATCTTTCTATCTCTGACTACATTCAGTGCTAGCAATGTTTGTTTTTATTTGGATTCGTTTGGTTTGGTCTGGTCACTTGGTTTATGGGTTAATAAGTAGTCCTAGGTATTAAATATGCAGACTTTGGAACACGAAGCCATCATATGCTGAACTTACTTTTGATACAAGAAGTAGTGTGTCATATACTTATCTTTTGTTTACTCGTGGTAGAATAAGTAGCATGTCATATACTTGACTTTCACTTTGGATAAGCATATACTGACAGTCTCATGACCAGCAACCCTCTGACATTTGCTTAAGTGACCAGCCTCTGAATGTTTACTGGGTTAGCTTTCTATGCTCTTAAACGAGTCTGTCTACCAATCCCTCAGCAGGGTTACCAACTCCTTGCTCACCCAGCTAGATCTACATAAAATTATAGGTTCAGTCCATCAACATGATGTTCTTCAGGTTATCAGAATGGTTCAGATTCCTTCAGACTACATCGCAACAAAGATCTGAAGAGTTAATGTAGACCTGGAGCAGGACTGTGTACCGGAAGCTATATTAATCTACACTACCAAAAAAAATGGTCACTATCTTTAAGTCTACTGTATATTTGAATTTGCAGTGATGTAGTCATCCTGCAGGGTCCATCTAGTGTCTATAGCAACCAAACTCGCAAATTAACAGCAGATAGGATGAGGACTACTACCCCTCCATCTTTAGATTCTAATAGTAGTCCTACACTCTTCCGTCTATGTCCAAACCCTTTAAAGCATGATTCTTTTTTCTATTTATTATCTTGGTTAAGGGCAAAGAGGACATTTTCAGACATTTTCATTACACCATTACCACATATATCAAAGATCCAAAGTGTGATAGCATCAACTATCAAAAACATTGATCTCAATTGTATATTAAGGGATTGAATCAGTAACCATCAAGAGGGTTTATAGACTCACTGGACCCATCAGATATAACCTGACCCCTTATGGCTCCAATCCAAAAATGAGTTATGATGACAGAGTACCAAAGTCAACACAGATCACATATCTAAGAGTTCTAAAAAGTATGGGTATGCCCCTTTATTTGTGTGCTGGATAATATCGAGGATGAACTGTATAGTATATATACTATATAGAATACTAGTATGGTACATATACTATATATATTATATTAGATATAGTATATAGTATCATATATATTATATTATCATAATATTATACAGAGTCCATTAAAATGTATACACACTTCAAGAAAAGAAAAACTGTATAAATATTTTATTACTAAATTTATTGAGGCATCATGAGATTAATATAAGCTATCTTTGGCCTCTACAATTCCAAGACGTGCTCAAAGTGGTGGTCATTAGGTTCCAGACATTTATTAGTATGGCAAACTGCTGCTTGGATAACCTTGGTCATTGAGATGTATGTATTTTTCAATTTTTTCTCTAAGGGCCAGCAGTGTAATGGTTTTTCTGTGATATACAACAACCTCTAGGGTTCCCCACAGGAGGGTAACACCATCTGTTAAAAAATCATACTATTTTTCTTTTCCCAAAGTGTGTACACATTTTTGGCAGACTATATATAATATAATATAATATAATATAATAAATAATACACATTGAACTATATTAAATTATAATATTTACAATATATTACAATACATAACATATATTGAATTATATTTAATTACAATATATTTAA
This sequence comes from Dasyprocta punctata, assembly GCA_004363535.1. NCBI lineage: Eukaryota > Metazoa > Chordata > Mammalia > Rodentia > Dasyproctidae > Dasyprocta > Dasyprocta punctata. The sequence continues at coordinate 37,728 of RJWM01012146.1, read as the reverse complement.
ATATCTACTGAATTATACCGAATTACAATATGTTATAGTACACATTGAAGTGTTATGGTAGCCCACTTCTTTTGGAAGTCTGAAAACCTCTCCAATCACTAGAATCCAGATCTGAAAATTTAGAATATTTGTGGGGTGACCAGCCTCAGCATCCTGTTTGTCCATTCTTGTTTTCTCTTTTGCTTGTGTATATTTGTTCAGCACCCTCACTATACGCCCACATGCTTTTACTTTTTGGTATAGGAGATGTTTGAGTATCCATCTCTACAGTTTGTGTTTCAAGCTCTCTGCAGTGCCGCTCCAGTGACTACAACAATGAAGCACTGCCACCTGCCCTCCACTGTTTCAGAATCCTCTTATCATCGCTGTCATGGGAAACATATTTGGTTATGCTGTCTCCTATGCTCAGCCTTTGTTACAGAGGACAACCAACACTGAACATCCTGGAACATGCTGATGCTCCACTCATCACTGCATGTTTTACAACCTTAGCTGAGGATAAGCTATGTTCTTAGGCTGTCGTATGGGCACAATCACCTAGTTTTTCTGGATATACATGATAGATATGTTACAGTGTGCCCACTTCCCTGAGCCTTTTACTATCTTCCATTATTATCTGCCATTCCAGATCTGACATTTCAACTTCACTCACCATGATCCATCAATTTTCCCATACTTCTAGGTATACCAATGGTAGTAAATTCACACCATGTCCTGGGACATTCACCAGTTAAGTCTTATCTCTTGAAAGCAGTCTCAAATGAATAAATTCTTCTGTAGTCACTTTTTTTCTTATGAACCATTATGATCATTCAGAACCCAGTCACATCTACATTCTCCTTGCTCAAAGTAATTATGAATCACATAAAACAGTGTCAAACAATGGATAATAAACATAAAAAGAAGGAATATAGCTCCAAATACCTGTCATGGCGCTCCAAGAACTATCATGGAGCTAAGGTTCAATGCATGATTAATTCTGAAAAATCTAGATTATTTCCCACGATACTCGGATTCACAATAAAAAACCTATAGACATGTATATCCTTTATTAAGTACTTGTCATTGTGCTACAAACAGTTGAAATGTCTTCACCAAGATAGTAGAAAATAATATGAGATACAGCTCAGGAAATTTTCTACTGCTTTAGAATATGTTGCTTTTGCTTTTTGTGTATCATTTCTAATACTCTCATAAATTTTCACAATAACACACAGCATGGAAATTAAACACCATGTTGTCTTGATTTGTAACTTCTGTTCTCCCCCAGGCTACAGATATTCATTCTAGCTATGTATACTGAAAAGCAAAGCATATAGAGGAAAATATAGGCAAGTAAGAAGTAAATAGAAAGGTTAAGATGAAGGTCTTAAAAAGAATGTCAGCTGTGCTTGTATTATAGTTCGAACGATGGTGTAGCCTTCAAAATTTACGTTAAAACTTGATCCCCAAAACAGTAGTATTAAGATCTGGGGCATTTGAACAGTGATTAAGTCATGAGCACTCTGCCTTGTGAATGAATTAGTGACCATATAAAAGAGGTTTCCCAAAGCCCCTGTATCTCTTTAGCTCTCTCCCTTTCCTGCCTTGTAAGGAAACAGAGTTCCTTCTCCTCTGAGAAAGCAGCAACAATGTACCACCTTGGAAGCAAAGGTTAAGTTCTTAACAGGCACTGACTATGCTATAGACTAGGTATTAGGCCCTAGTCTTCAGAATGGTGGGAACTAAACATCTATATTTTAAAAATTCCCTAGTCATGGGTATTTTGTTATAGAAGCAAAAATGAACCAAATCAACTTTTTCCATTGTTTTGAAGTTTTGAAGTCGAGAGAGAGAGAAACAGAGAGAGAGGGAGAGAGAGATTTTCCTGTTTGCGGTTAAATAATTCACCAGAAACCTACATAAGCAGACTATGTAATATGTAAAATAGCTTCTAAAGACAGTTACTCAAATGGGACATACACATTCCACAAGGCACTGATGTCTATGAATTTTTTACAGTGATAAAATTGTTACTATGACAAATTTATCACAGTGGAAATTATATTTGAATACAATTTGTGTCTTTCTTTATTAAAAACTGTTGGAGCAAAATTCTCCATGTGTGTCTCTCATCTTTCTGTATGTTTTGTGAGGAGTATTTCTGAAAGATATTTTTATGGGGTATCACTGAAGAATGTTTGCACAGCAAACAACCATGGAAGACAGAGATATTATCTCCTTCTGAGGCAGAAAGCCGGTTTCCAATCCTGTGCAATAAAAATACTTCTCCCTTTTCTAAGAGAGAAGGGTTTTCTAAGCATGCAGTTTCTCACTTATAATACAAATACCTTGTGTGCTTAGCAGTCACCTTGGTCCACCTCTACACTGCTTCTGTAGAGCTTGATGGGGATAAGAACAAGCCGCTCAGATAGAGTACAAAAATCACACTTTCTACTGTGCCCAGGGTTACAAAATCCTTTGTCTCAGATCTAGGAGTCACATGTTTTCTGCAAGTACTGATAGTACTATAGCAGGTTAACTTGTTAGCTTCTATGTACAATAAAATCTCATACCCTTCACATTTCTTACACAACTTCAGGATTTAAATTTAATATTTTAGGGACTGGGCGAGTTCAGTCGGTGAGGGCTTGGCTCACATGTGCAAGGACCTGAGTTTAATCCCTACCACCTCAAAAAATTAATATAGTGGCACACTACCTGTTTTTTAGGGAGGGTTCTGCATTTATTAAACTTGTTAACATTATCACTTGGGCAATACAAATCTGTAGATTCAGTAATTTTGTAAATTAGTATAGTAAACTCCTCAGAAGGTGACTTTCAAAGATTATAGTTTCTTTTTTCTGATATCATTTTCTAGCAAGAGAAGAAACTTCAAAGGAATCATCTATTCACTTATACAGTTTGGTAGACTTTTCTATCTCTAGCATTCAGACAAAAGAATTGGCAAAAAGAAGAACGTTTTGACCATCTTTATCTGTGTCAACCGCAGAGCAACTGTCACCTGACTCATACCACTGCAAATGAGTCTTTCTGATTCTAGTCACTTGCCTGGTGTGCTGTGCATGGCTTGTCTAAAATAAGCATTGTCCCTGTCAAGGCACACAGCCACTGCTAAGATGTAAAGATCCCTCTGATGATATTTTAACTTCTGTTTTGTTCTTCATATCCCCTGATGGAATTAGCTGAACCTAGGCATATGAATACTATGATTGTGGATGACTCTGTTAGGTTCCCTTTAAGGAGTTGTCATAAAACCTTGAATGAACTTCTATTGAGTCGTAAACATCTCACACATATTTCTTCTGTAGCATTGTAATATATCTGCTTGTGTGTTAGAGTTCTCCAGAAAAACAGAATGTATATAGGATATATAGAGATATGTAGAAACATTAATTTCAAGGGCTTAGCTCCAAGAACTATGTAAAGTGGAATGTTTCAGTTTGCTACCTACAGATGCAAAACCCAAGAAAGCCAGTGGTTTAGTCTCAGACTAAGACTGAAGGCCTCAGAACCAGAAACACCAGTGTCCATACCTGAGATAAGATGGATGGCCCAGATCATGCAAAGAGAATAAATATATCCTTTCAGTCTTTTTTCTATTCAGACCCTCAGTGGATTGGATGATACTCACTCATACTTATGAGGCTGATCTTGTTTATTCATTTTAAAGATGCTAATCTCTTCAGGAAACCCCTTCACAAACATATTCAGAAATTATATTTTACCAGCTATCTGGGTTTCCCTAAGCCTTGCCACATTAGCAAATAAAATGAACTATCATCACATTAGCAAATAAAATGAACTATCATGCCCTGATTTCATTATCTCCTTTCAACAATGTATTATTCAGAGAGGCACCAGGGTAATTTTAAACATAAACTGTACTGTGTAATACTCCATAACTGAAATAATTATTTTGGATATATTTTATAGCTCTTCAGTAGCTCTTAATCGATAAACCTACACAATATGTCAAAACCACTTGGTTACTATGGCATACATTGTAGCACCTATGAGAAAAGAATTTTGAAAAAGGTCCAACATTCTATGAATATTTACAGAACATTTATCTATGACTGAAAAAAATATTTGTTACATCTTCTTTTAATACTGTCCAAGATAAAATTACTGCATCTCTTCTCTTCGATTTAGAATTTTTTGAGTTTTGACTACAAGTTTGTCCGAAAGCTGAAGCAAATACAAGTAAAATTTTCACAGGTATGCTGATATTTTCAACAAGAGAGATCTCATTCTATGTCTTGCAAAGATATAGGGTTTCTATTTGACATACATCTTTATTAATCTCTTCCACTTGAAATCTTCTTTTACAACCTCCAAATATCAAATCTGAGTTTTCACTTAATCAACAATTCAGATTAGCTGTTTTTCCAAGTACACAATGAAGCATAAAACTACCCATCAATACTTAGCACAGACTATGTTGAAAGAAACTATTTTGTGGATAATTGCCCAAGCAAAGGTCATAAATTCACTTATCTGCTAAAACGTATCTCCCCAGATTAAATCTGATTCATACAGACAACTGGAACATTTATCTTGCCCAAAAATTTAAAGTAAGAGAAATACAATCTGTTCTTAGACTATCACTTTGTTACATAATTTTTAAACTAATGATTCATATTTTAGAAACAAAAATTATTGTTATTTGTGACCTATGTGTCCAGCACTACACTAAACATCATGTGTATAAGATTTTATTTAATTATCACAAAAACCACTTGCATTAGAGACTATTGTTTTTCAGTCTTTAACAGTAATGAAATTGAACCAACAAAAAAATTAAGTAACTTGTTCAGTGTTACTAGGCTTATAAATGCTGGCATGGAAATTCAAGCCCACTTAAAGAATCCATTCCCTTAATTGTTTCAGAAACCACTATCAAGTCTTTATTTTCAGAATGAAACCAGGCATCATTTTAATTGTATTTATAGTGTCCTGGCCATAACGACCTACAGAACAGATAGCTCCTTCATTTCAGTAGGAAGGCATGTTATTCTCCTTCTAATCTAAATTTTTTCCTGACTTTCTTAACATCATAATTATGTAAATGAAAATTTATTCATCTTTGCATTGCTATTTTAAAAATTTGACCCACGATTTCTCATTTATAAGAAATGGACCAGTTTGACAACACAAACACATGCTTTGCATATTTGAGACTCATCCAATCTTCCTTTTGTTTTCCTTGACTGTTATTATGGTTGATACATGGTGCCAGTTTGAGAAGTTTAGAAGTTTAACTGAAAGGCTCAGCAGGGAGCCAGGGTTCCTACTTTGTAAATATCCTCATCCTCTGCAAAGGAGAGCAAGGAGATTTTGTGAGTACTACATCTGCCCTGGGGGGTGGGGAGGTGGCCTGCACACACTCTTAAGGGAGGAGGAGAGACTATTTTTTCCCTTTTTTGCTCTAGTTGTTGCCTTGAAGTGTTGCCCCAGTGCCACGCCACCCTGCCTTGCAGCCAACTGATTATGGCCTGAAACCTCCAAAAACTGTAAGCTAAATAAACTTTTCATTCCTTAATTTGAGATGTTAGATATTTGGTCCCAGCAACAAGAGAAAAGTAGCAAAGACAACAGTAAATATATATCACATATAAATCAGTCAGTTAGTTGGTAGTTGTCAAAGAATCTAAATTATTCAATTAAATATTATTTCTCTAGTACTATTCCAAAATATTTCATGATAAAGGAAAAATACAAAAGAAAGAAAATAAGCCTAGACAAAATACCAAAGAAAGCAAGTAAGGGCCTCCATAGAGCTTAGTAAAACACCAGCGACATAATAGTAGTTTACTGCATGGTTTATTTAAGAAAAACTAAAATCATTAACTACTACTCTATCAACTGTGTGTGTACACACTTCTAAGGCTGTGTACACACACAGACACACACAGACACACGCACACACATGCACACATATATATAAATGTAGGAGAGGGAAGGAAGTAGGGAAACAGAAAGAAATTTATTAAGCCATTTTTTAAACAAGAAAAAATAATTCATATTTTAGCCTACTTTTGTGGCTAAAACATTTTAAAATTTCACTCAAGAAATAAATCATTTTATATCATATATGCTCAGACCCTCTTCTAAGAGAATTTCTCTATTTTATGCCTATGTGAATATGTTTTATGCACTGTAAAACTTCATATCTAGCCATTTGCAGTGACTGAAAGTAAGCATCTGATTCCAGGATCATCAATATATCACACTGAACATGACTCACATCTAGGTGAAATGTTAATTTACTCAAATTTCATCTTCCGCAACAAATTGAAGAGAAGGTATAAAGACACTGTATTGGTAATGGAGCTAATATTTAAATCTAACATCATGTGTTTGTGTCAAGACCTGGCAAGCTATGAGTAGATAAAGAATGAGGTATGATGTGAGGTCAGTCATGGTACTTTACTTTCAAAGGAGTGACCAAGGTAGGGCTTTCTACAATGACATTTAAATGAATCTATGAGGCAGGTAAGGAGTATGGAAGACTTTCCCTGATAACGTGCACAAGTCTTAACCTTTGTGCCAATGAATATAGCTGTATTTTCAGGTAAGGTACTTTCAGACATGATTAAATGAAATCTTTCAAGCTAAGATCATTCTAGATTAAAGAGGGCCCTCAACAGGTAAAGGGTATGATATCCATTTAAGGGAAAAGACAGGGAGATTCGACACAGAAACACAGAGATGGTGATATGAAGGTGATGTGGAAGAAGAGACTGGAGTAACACGTATATAAGTCAAGGCATGCCAAGAATTTCTAACAGACTCATGAGAGTAGGAGAGAGGCTTGGAAGGGATTCACCTTTAGGTTCCTAAAGGAACTAAAACTACCAATATCTTTTTTTTTTTAACGTCTCGTCCCTTAAACTGTTCGAAAACGTAATTTTGCTCATTTTAGCAACCCAGTTTGTGCTTATTTATAACAGCAGTTTTAGAATGCTAATCTAAGAGGTGAGTCACATGGATTTCTGAAGGCCTGCTTAGCAGGTTGAGGCTGAGTAGGAGAAACAGGTGGGAGGAGACTAAATCAGAGAACATGTACATGAAAGAAAGTTGTCACTTATAATTCTAAAGTGCTGTAGTCATGAAATACTCATTTTATTCTCTTTTTTTGTCTTGTTCTTTATCATAATACATACAGTGGATAATACATACATACATAACACATACATAACATATACAGTACATATATACAAGACGAACTGCTTTTAACTGACCAAATATGGAAACTAATTTTCAATTTTGTGTGTAGGCTCCTCTTTCCTCAAATGAGCCACATATAGGCTGAGAAGAGATGGAGACTCACAAAGAGCTCAGAGAAAAGAGAGAGCAAGTGGGGATAGTGACAATGAAGTCAGAACATTTAAAAAGGACATTCTAGACTAAACTCAGTTCTCACATTTTGCTTAATGATTCTCCTTAAGTTTTCTGGACTAACAACCTTGCCAAAGTAATAGAAAATAGGAATGTCTTTCTGGAAATTTGTGATTTACTAGATTTGAGAAAGCACATTATGGTATATTAACATATATTAACAGATCACTGTGAATTCATTTCTCAGGTAATTATTTTTCAAAGGAGCAAAGAATTGACTGACTCACTAATGGAGCAATGTTCACTTCTGGAGAGTATACGATTCCTAGATAAGATTCCATAGCAGACCACCTAACAGGAGAAAAATACATAACAGTATATCTAATGGGGAAGCAAAGAGTAAAGAATAATTCAAAATTTAAAAGAATTGGGCAATGAGCCCTGATACCATCAGCTTATTTCCATGTCTCCTCGTGGACCTCCCTAGAGATCTTCTATGCCTTCTCCCCAGTCAAGTTTCATTTCCTTCACAGCCCATAGAGTGAAAAAACACATGACCAGTAAGTCGTGTACCTTCCACACTGTAATATTGCAACCAAGGAAAAGTTGCCTTTAACTTTCACTTATAATTTTGGTGGAGAGACTCAATAACACAAATGAGTCAAGGTCTCATCTCTGATCTAACCATATGTGGCAAAAAGTAAAGCTGCATAGCAATAACATGGTGACTTTCATGATAATCATCTGAATGGGAAGATGGTTTCCAAAAAAGAAGTTTTTAATCAATCATACAAAAGCTACATATTACAGAATATAAAACAAATAACAAATGGAAGTAAATATAATTGTAGTCTGCATGTACTTACTCTGTTTTCCTTATCTCCAAAAGATTCAGTTTGTCTCTTTCCTCACTTAATTCATACTATAACAAATTCTATTAGATTCATTGAAATATTTTATAATATATGGATTCATTTAAACATTTTGTAGCATACAAATATTCTATAACATAAATACCTTAACTATCTTATACCATTGAATAGTTTATAATGTAATATTGCTAAGTATTAGGCTCTCTATATGGTAGTAATATTAGCAAAAAGTAGTTTTAGGAATAATTTGACAATTTTAATGAAAATCCAAGCAGACATTTTATTTTCACTCTCTCCTTCATTTCCTCTCTCCCTTCTTCTCTTCCTCTTTTCCTCCCTTCCCCTGCTCCATCCAGTGCGTGCATGTATGTGTGTGTGTGTGTGTGTGTGTGTGTGTGTGTGGAGCGGGTATTTGTTGGTGTCTGTCTCTCTTTCAGGGAATCTCAAAAATTTCTCCGTCTTGTTCATGTAATTCTGAACTGTTCCAGTATCTTGGTGTTAAGTGAAGTTCTATGCTTCACTTGTACCTTAGACTTTTGCAACATATTTTTGAAAAGATATTTCTTCTCTAAAATACATACTAGACCTATTCTTAGCATTATTTATGGCTGCAAAACAATGGTAATACTTAATTTTCAGATACTACAGAAATGGGAAGTTATATCCATTAATTAGATTACCTCAAAAGTAATAGGACCATGAGATAGTTCTCAATAACAAATGCTGGAAAAAAGTCTATGAATTCAAATTGCATCAATGAAGTGATTATCCCTACTTAAACATGACCTGGGTAACTTTGAGCAACATTTGAACAGAATAAAGAAAAAAGGACAAATAATACTTACTAGTGGCTTAAGAAATGGGGTTTTGAGTGGATATGTCTCCTTCAAAGTTACTGTTATTAGTTTCTCTTTAAATAATAAATGTGTATATATACATACAGTGAAAGAGGAGTTACAAAGAAGACAATGTTGCATAAGCTTTGAACTTTTACATGGAACAATACTAGGAAAACTTCAGTTTTCTCAGGCTGAACCACTACCATCACATACACACATTTGCTGCAGCACTGCAAAGCATAATTTACATTAATAATTTTAGGACACTGCTAAGTATTGTGTCTAGTCGTCCTTCAAAGTCTCATGTAGTCATGGGTGGGACTTTTTCAGTGATGGCAGAATCTACAGTGTATGATTGATTCATGGTACAGTGCTAGGATTAAGGGTGCTAGGATTAAGAGTTGATGATTACTAAATTGGTCCACTGGTTAGTGTAATATAACCCTAATCATTGTATCCGGGATAAAATAAAAGGTCCTGTTAAGGATCCCCTTGTTGCTCTGTTACCTTCTGTCCACCATGAACTGTTTATCCTCACTGAGCCCTATCTGCCATGCCAATCTGACTTGGAGTCATCTGCTTTCGGACTGAAACCTCTTCAAACTGTGAGCTAGATAAATCTTTTCTCCTTTAACATTGTCTGTCAGGTATTTTGTCTCAGCAACAAGAGAAAACTAAGACAGAATTTGGTATCAGAGAAGTGGGGTCCTCGCTGTGACTTTACCTGACCATGGGGTTCAGAAGCCTTTGAGAAAGTTTTATGGAAAGAGTTGGGAAAGATTCAGAGATGCTAGCTGAAAAAGTAGAACTAGCATACCTTAGGCTGTACTTGATAGGACATTATGATCAAAACTCAGAAGACTAGAATGCTGATAGAAATTCTGCCAGTAGAGGCTGAGGGTATAGCTTAGTGGCATGGTATCTGTCTGGCAAGTGTGAGGTACTGAGTTTGATTACCAGTACAGATAAAAGAGAGAGAGAAAGAAAGAAAGAAAAAAGAAAGAAAGAGATATGCTGCTAGTAAAGACCAGGCTCAGGAGATGTCTTCAGGGAAGAAGGACTGAACTGGTTGTTGGACTCCAGATGATACGTGCTACGGCTTGGTAGAAAGTTTGTCTGCATTTTGCTCATGTCCAGAGACTTTGCCTGAGACTAAGACTATTGGCAGTGGACTAACTAATCTTACAAAAAATTTCAAGACAGTCTAATGTTAGAGAAGCAGCACAACTACTGTTGGAAACTTTTAGCCAGATCTCTGTTGAGAATCAAGAGCAAAGAGGTGAGCAAAATGATTTAAAATATTTTGAGCTTGGCCAGAAATGAAGCTCCAGTAAATCTGTGGACTGCAACAATGGAACATAGGACATCTTGATTGCTGAGAAAGAACATGAGACTAGAAAAGATGGACTGATGATATCACAACAAGCAGCAGGACTCTATACTTGGCAGCCTCAAAATCACAAAAGTGAAACACTTTGCTTTGAGAAGAAATCTCCAGAGCACCACATTCCAGAATGGTGGCAGCCTAGGAAAGTTATTCCTCAGGATTTGATTCACAGGCAGTGGACCCCTACAACCAAGTGAGAAGGAAGCATGGCTCCTGTTCTAGCTGGTAGCAGACATTGGCAATGTCCATGCGGAGCTGGTTTTAGGTGAATGAAAAATGCAAGAGTTGTGAGGTCAGGAAGGCATCCACCTGGGTTTCAGAAGAAGATCTAGGAAGCCAGGCAGTGTGCCTCTGAGAGGGCACTGTGCGAAGAAGTGAGAGTGAAGCCAAAGGTGCAATGGAGGCCCCAGAAGTTTGGAGAAGCCAGGAACATGAGTTATCTGAGAAAAACTGCCAGGAGGGATCAGAGCTGGCCCCAGAGAGAAGCCACAGGAGGTACAACCACTAGAAGTGCTGTAGGTCAAAGTCACCCAACCCAGTTTGGGTTCATATCTTGCCACAGATTGCCTCAGATGCAGCACATGGAACTACAGGACTTAAAGTTTGCTCTGCTGTGTTTTGGTCTTGCTTTGGTCCTACTCCTTTATATTCCTCTATTTGTACCTTTATGAGTGGTAATGTTTATCTAATGCCATTGTATGTCAGAAGTGTTTAACTTTCATTTGTACAGGGGCTCATAACTAAGAGTTTGCCTTAACTCTCAGAGGAGAGTTGAGACTTGAACTTTTCAGCAGTGCTAAGACTGTTAGGACTCTGGCCACTCCTAGAGATGACTAAATGCCTTTTGCATAAAGGAATGTGCATGAGTCTTTGGATGGCCAGAGACAGAACATTTTGGCTTGTGCCCAGACATTCCCCCAAAGCCGCATGCAGTCATATATGGGGCTTTTTTAGAGATGACTGACTTTAGAGTGTGTGATCTATTCATAATGCAATGCCAGAATTAAGAGTGGGTGTTTACTAAATCATTCCACTAATTGATTTGGCACCACCCTAATCCCAGTAGCTTGGATGCAATATATGGAACAGAAATAGGTTTGTCCTCTCCCTTCCCTCCCTTGCTTGTTTTTGCTATCTATTGCCACTATGAACAGTCTCTCCTCTGGGATGCACCTCTGCCATGCCACCCTGCACCCTGTTTTGGATCCAGCAAATTATGGACTGAAACCACTACAAACTGAGAGCTAAATAAACCTTTCCCCTTTTAGCTTTGGGTGTTGGGTATTTTACCTCAGCAACAAGAAAAGTAACTGAGACAGTCATCTTCTGAAGGCCTAGAAAATATTTTCCTCACTGTCCACACATTACTTCTTTTTCTAGCTGTTCAGAGGAATAAATCTTTGGCCACGCCATTACATTCCTGTAAAAACCATGAATTATCTTTTCCACAGGAAATGTGAATTGAAATATTTCCCCATTCCCATAAAGAGTAGTGACACATCACATCTCTCCAAAATCTTTATCAAATGGCCAATTTCACATTTCAGTGCTTTTTCTGGATTTTGTTCCCAGTCCTTCATCTTGTATTTGTTTATTTTGGTAAAGGCTTCAACCATTTATCTCCCTTTGAATTCAACTTTTCTGATTCACCAAAGCACTAGTTACAAAAGTACATGACAATTTTTGTCAATTTGTTCTCCATAATTAGACTATTTGTGCTGATGATAGTGGTCAAATGCTTAAGGTTTGAAGCATTAACATTACTATTTTGTAGCTTTTCCAATACAATCTCCTTTCTATGTATTTGTAGAAAATAATTTTACCTTCTAAATTCCACTTTACACTTTTCCTTGGATTTGAAATCATCCGTCTTCATAAAAGCTAAACTAAAATGAATTTTGTGTATGTTGTGTTACAAAAATAGTCAATACCAAACCTTGTACACTGTTTAAGATTACTATATTGTCTCAATTGTATTTTATTTTATATTACTTTATTTCTGCTGCTTTTCCTTGAAAAACATATAATGGCGAAATGGAGGGAGGGAGGAAAGGAGGATAAAAGGTACAAACCTGCATTTACTGGACAAAAAAGGACAGAAATAACTTCAGCTATTGTGACTTTTGTTTCACCTTAAAAAGCTAGTGTGGTTTCAGACTGGAGACAGTTTGTTTCATTGGCTTTAGATGACTCCTTCTTTAAGTAACAGGGTATGGTAGGAGGGTAGACTATATGTTTCAAATGTTCTGGGACAGAATTACATATTACAGATTAAATGAACCTGGGAATATACAGGCACCATTCTGTATTTAGTATATTAAACAAAGATAAATAAAATGGATATTTTTTTATACTTTCAAATGCTTTCCCCTTCTGTGCCAACAGTTTTTCTAGTTGATATCAAGGTATTTTATTTTCTTTTCTTTTATTTTATTTTAATGTATCTTATCTTATTCCATTCCATTTCATTTCAATGCTGGGAATGGAACCCAGTGCCCTGCACATGTTAGGCAAGTACTTCACCACTGAGCTACAACCCCAGACCTAAGCTATTTGTTTTTTTAAGACAGAGTCTTGCTATGTAGTTTAGACTATCTTTGAACTCATGACAATCCTCCTGCTTCAGCCTCCTGAGTTCTGGGATTACAGGCATGTGCCACCACAACCATCTCCTAAGCTATTTTTAAATGCAAAGATATCGAAGTATTAACACTTTTGTTAAGAACAAGAGAATATTTAATTCTTCATAATATGACAGTGGATTCATTTGAAACATAGGTTTTGTATATACTTCCTGTGGTTTAGGATACCAAGTTTTGAATGTGTCTGAAACACATTAAATGTGTCTGTAAGCTTCCTAATTTTGGATCATGCATGCCTGTAGTAGTTGGGGCATTTTATAGCTGTGCCATATATTTTGTGAATATTAATATTGTTGGCTTTAGAGAATTGCCCTGCAACTGGGCAATTATCAATCATTGGACACATATTTGTAGCAAGAAACACCAAATTATGAAGACAGGCTTCTGAAGGGTGTGCAAGGTGCAAAGTTGTCCACATCTTTCCCACCTCAGTCCAAACTGCATGGCTGGCACACATCCTGGGGAACTCAACAGGAAAAGCAGCCAGAACACACAGAAAGAGACAGTCCAACATGTATCATTAAATGAACAATTATGTTCATTTGGGAAACATCTAATAAGTTTACTTTTGGAGATGCTGTATTTCAAAATCTGAATGTATTTCTTTTGTGTTGAGGTAAAATATGCATAACATAAAATTCATCATTTTAACCATTCTAAATGTAGTGTTCCATGGTACTAAGTACATTCACAGTGTTTTGTAAACATTACTACGGTCCTTTTCCAGAACTTTGTACTCTGAGCCCATCTGACAATGACTCCCCATTCTCCCAGCCACGGGGAAGGAACCTGTTATACTTTCTATGGATATTCCTGTTTTGGGTACCTGGTAATACAATATTTTGGGTACCTGGTAATAATACAATATACGTCTTTCTGTGTCTGATTTATTTTAAGTTGTATTTTTCCATGTTTGTCTGTGTTGCAGCAACTATCAGGCTTTCATTCCTCTTTAAGTCCGAATACTATTCTAAATGTCAGGTGTAAAATGCTTTGTGTTTATTCTTTTGTGTGTTGATGAACATTGGGAATCTTTCCACCTTTGGGCTACTGTGAGTAGTGTTATTATGAACATTGGTGTACAAAAAGCATCTGTTTATGTCCCTGCTTTCAATTACTTTGAGTACATACCTAGAGATTAAACTGCTGGGTCATGTGGTAATTCTGTTTAATTATTTAAGGAACTGCTATTTTGTTAGTTCTCATCAAATATGCCAGATAATCACAATTCATGAAAATATTTTACTTTTTAAATACTCTGGGTGTGTGTCAGGCATTTATTGAAAACTTGTTATAAACAGATGTCAGAATTAGTCTAAGACAAATAAAGTATTATCAAGCTTTCATTCTTTTAGTAAAACATAGCTCTTGATAATACTGAGGTGGTATAGTTCAAAATTAAAATTTTATGATAATTGCTATGTACAAAAGTGTGTATTGCTAATCTCTCTAAATTATTTGTGTTTATTAAAACTTGTTCTTGCTTTGCTCCCATTCATTTTATTTTTAGACTGTAAGAATATCAAAAATCTGGTCACATTAGTCAATATTAATGCTTTGTATGGACAACAGAATGCAAATATTGCAATACCTTTTAATCAGTACACTATGTAACCATAATGGGACACACAAAACCAATTGAGTTTCTAGTCTGTTTCATTAAATATCATAATTAAGTGGTTAAGTTTAGTTCTAACATTTTCCTATGTCTTTTCTGATTGATCTTTTTACACTTCTTCCTTTCAAACCCTCTTTTATATTAATTAATTTAATAATTTAGTAAATTTAATAGTTTATTTTTTACATTATTTAATTTAATTATTTATATTATGTTATTTCATAGCTTATTTTAATTCAGTGGTTTTTAGCTGCAACTTTTAGTATTGTTCTTTGAATGTTACAGGGGAGGGTATGTAATTAACTCTCATAACAATCCCTTTATGATCATAGCACTGTATGTAAAATATAAGAAACTTGCAGGAATGTAATTCTATTACTCTCCTCCCAGATTTTTTTGATAATTCTCCCCTTATTTTTATGTGTTTTACATCTATATATTTAATGATACTACAATCAAAGTGTATACTACAATAGTTCACTTTTATTTTCATTCTTTACAGATTTAGTTAATTGCGGTAAACTTTGGTCCAAAAGTATTTAATGAAAAATTCCATAAATAAACAGCTCACAGATTTTAAATTAACTAACAATCTCAGTAGCATGATGAAGCCTTATGCTTTCCTGTTTCATCTAGATCAGCCCATGAATCATCACTTTGTCCAATGCATCCATACTGTACATGTTACCCACCTGTTAGTTACTCAGAAGCCCTCTTGGACTTCTGGTCGATCAGGATGGTATTGCAGTTCTTGTGATGAAGTAGCCCCTATTTTACTTAATAATAACCCCAAAATACAATAGCGATGCTACCAATTGAGATGTATCAAAGAGAAACTATAAAAATTATTTCTTTAAATGAAAAGATGAATGTTCTCGACTTAATGAAGATGTTTAAAATATTTATGCTGAGATTGCTATGATCGATGGCATAAAGAAACTTCCTATCTGTGAAACTGTAAACGAGGAAAAATAAATTTGTGCTGGATTTGCTGTCATACTACAAACTGCCAAAATTATGGCCACAGAGAGTGATAAGTGCTTACTGAAAAAATGAAAAAGGTATTAAATTCTTGTACATAGTATGATAAGCAAGTGTATAGAGGGTTTGTTATTATCCTCAATTTCAGGCAGCCCCTTGAGGTTTTGGAAGGTATTCTCACCAACAAGAGAAATATTAGATGAAGTATTATATAACCGCAATTCAGTTTAAGAAATTTAGAAAAATGACTTTTTTAACATACCCTCATTTTACCATTTTGACAGTTCTTTACCATTGTCTGCAAATCCAGGCTTCTTGGATGTGGTATCATTTCCTTTCAGCCCTGAAGAATTTCTAGGATTGTGTGTGTGTGTGTGTGTGTGTGTGTGTGTGTGTACCAGGGATTGAACTCACAACCTTGCACCTGTCAGGCAGTTCTAGCATTTCTTGTACTCCAAGTTTTCTAGAATCAAGTTGTTTACTTGTAAATGTCTTTTTGACAGAATTTTTAAAATCTAGAATGTGAGCTATGAAAAGCTGGATTGATCTTTCTTTTTCTTTCAGTACCTCAAATTTATCATTTTATTGCCTTCTGGTCTACATTGTTTGTTGTGAGAAGTCAGTTAATTTGTATCCATTTTCCTCCTTCATAAAATTAATCTCTCCTCTACCTTCCAGTATATTCAAGATATCATTATTTCTTTATTTTGTCTCCCTACTTGGATTATAATATGTCTAGCATTGTATATTTGTGCCTCTGTGTTGCTTGAGGTCTACTCAGTTTTGTAATTCTACAAGTTGATGCTTTTCAATAAATTTGGGTAAATTTAGCCATTATTCTTTAAATAACTGTACTCTATATTTCTTTTCCTTTCTTTCTGTGTATTCCAATAATGCATATTAATAGTTTGATATTTTCCAGGAATATAATAAGGTTCTATGATGTGCTACCAAAACATATGGTGAATATTTAAATTAAATATTTTTAAATAATTACTGTAAAAGGCACACTACCATTAGTCCCCTTCACTATCCTCCCTCTCACTTCAAACACACATATCCTATCTTTCTTGCCACTTTCTGAAGCAGTTCTGGAAGTTTCCTTTTGTGAGAATTTTTAGTTGTGCTATTGTGGCTGCCTCAGTGCTCTGAATTGAGTCAAAACATGTGCAAGAATTTCCGTCAAATAAAAAAAAAAACTATGGCATATCCTTCTCTTAGTTAACTTTCCCATTCTTGAGACACAGTACCAGATACCTGCAATTGAAAGGGGTTTACTTGGGGTCACATTTCAGTCCATAATCCAGCGCTTCCAAGGCAGAACCACATGGTATAGAAGCATGGCACAGAGGGAGCAGAGTCAGTGAATGGAGGAGCCAAGATGACAGATAAACCCCTGCACACCATCCCTGAAGTGTCTGACCTCTTCTCACCGGGCCCCACCTCACAACTGTAAGTCAGCTATCAGCCCCCATAAGCGAATTGTCTTCCAAACCCTCACCTGTGAGTGAATGAGGCTCTTGAGTATTATTTAGACAAAAACCACTAACAGTCCTCATCCATCTTATTCTCCTGATCTGGAGTCCTGCAAGTTCTGAATTTTCCCCAAGGTCAAAATGACCATGGAAGGTAAACGTTTTGAATCAATTCAGGATGTGAAGGCAGCACAACTGACAGTCATAAAAGAAGACTTCTAAACTGTTTCAGGAAATGACAAGGATGGGATAGTGTATTTGAAGCAAAGGCAAGCCTTCTGAGGGAAATTAATCTCAAGGTGCCTTTTATTGTAATGTATTTTTGATTTAAACATTCATCATACTTTTATCACACCTCTTACATATTTTTAAAAATTGTGTTTCTCACTGGTATACAGATTGTATCACTTCTATTAGCTAGGCTTCAGGTTCACTGACCCAATTTTTCTCTTACTATCTTCTGTTAAAACCATCAGAGATTTGCATTTCAAATATTACATTTTAAAGCAACAGCATCTCTATTTTTTCTTATTTTTAAGGTCATTTTCTTCTTACCAAGATTCATCATCTGTTCAACATCATGCCCTTTACATCCTTGAACACAACTATAAGAGTTGATTTAGGGTCTTGTTTTTAATTTGACATTCCTGAGTTCCCTCAAGCAATGTCTGTACTGTCTGCTTCACTTTTGACTGTGAATCATGCTTTGTTTTGTTTTGTTTTGCTTTTTTCCCTCACATGCGCTGTAACTCTTGGTTGCATATTACCCATTTTGGGTTGTACATAGTAAAATTCTGTATTCCAGAATCTGTCCCCAAGGTGTCAACTTGACCTGAGCAGACAAATTACTTTTTATATATATTTAAATGGTGCAGATTTGCTTTTATAACTCGTTAGGGAGAGTTTCAATATAGCCTTAGTCTTTGGAAGAATGTTTAGCATTGAAGAAATAATCATTCCCACTTCACAGCCCTGTGATTTCAATGAACTTCCTTTCTCATTTGGAAAAATTTAAATGACAATTCTTGCCACGCCTCTCGTGGGCAGCAACTCAAAACAACAACTTAGCAGTTTCAGCCTATAAGTCTCCTCCCCATTCCTTGAAATCTCCCCTGTGCATGCATGCTTCACATTTATCCAAAGATATGAAAAAAATTTTATGCAGATTTTGAGTTTTTCCCCTTTCAAAACACTCCCCTTACTATTTCCAGCTGGCGGCGAGTTCTGAATCCTGACTGCAACCACTTAAACTATTAAACTGTGACTTTCTGCTTGGGTTTTGCTCCCATTTATGTCATTCAGATACTAGTTGTTTTTTTATCATTGACAGATCTGAGGCAAAAGATCAGAGTCCCTCAGCTTGGAACGGGTGTTAGGAACCAAAAAAGACAGCACTGAATGTGGAGATTGAAACTTTCGAGTGAGCGTGAACCTTACTCAGCTAAAGGTTAGCAAAAGTAGAGCTGCAGCATCTTCAGGGCAGGTATCTTTATGAATCACTCAGTGCCAATTCAAAAAAAGGAGGGCAGGGCATTGGTATAATAATCACTAAGCAAAACTGATCAAAAGCAGTTTAACGTGATCTAGAACACTATAAAAACTTTCCTGGGTGCCAGTCCTCCCGTAGGCTTGCTATCACTATAAAAGAACAGCTTCTGACAGCAATCACATTGTTCTGCTGTCACAAAATCTTAGACACAACTGAAAAAAGTACCTTCACTGTTACTAGTTTGATTTTTCTTTCATGGCAATGAAAGAGCAAAACTAGTTTCACTCCCTCGAATCTGAAAACTTAAAAATCTGATGGACACTGACAAGTACTCTTAGAAAGATAGAATTAGAAAGGTTTATCAAAGTCTTGAAGACGATCATTTTTGTTTTAAAGGAGGGCTCTGTAAAGGAAGAGCCTATATCCTGTCCCCAGCCAGGAAGTGATGGAATCAGAGCTGAACTCAGCTCTCCTTACTGAGTTCCAAGCCTGTGCTCCATGAATTTCACTGCACCCTGTCTCCGCCACTGTTCTCTAGAGCTTTGGGAAGCATCCATCTCATAAACTACCTCCAATTGGTAAAGTATTTTCGACCCTCCTAAGATGTATATAGCTACTAGTGATCTCTGAATAAAATATCTAGAAAAATCAAGTCTGTGGAATCAGTTAACTTACAAAGGATTGTATTTTAGTCTCCACAAACCTCAGTCTAAATTTAGACATTTCCTGCAGAGACATTTTCTTTAAACTGGAAACCACATATTACATGTTATTCAGTTACATCACTTTAAGTAACAGCTTTTTTTTTAATACAGGTCAATACTGACATCCAGTGGCAAAATTTTTTACTAACTGTAAACTGCAAAGAATTGACAAAATGAGATAGGATAATGTTTTGATTAGAGATAAAATACTAGTATCTGATGAATATACATAAGAAAGAAACTTGATAACTTTCTCATTTCCATAAAATATTTTAAATAGGAAATGGATAGATTTCATCTAATGTATAATTGAATACATGATGGCTCTTCACCCGTACTATATTCTAAAAATTAATACATTTAAAAATTTATTAAAATCTATAACTATGATATAATCTAGAGTATTTATGAGCTACATTGAGGTAACATATAAGCTACATTTTACTACATTTTTTTATGTTTTGGTACTTCAAAAAAATCCAGAATATAATCTATGTACTGAATTTAAGTTATATATAATTTTGAATTAACTATAGTGTATTTAATGAGTACAAGACCAGTGAGCAATGATTATTTTTTTCTGAATAAATATTTCCATTCCAAGAAGTATTTCTGAGTAAATATTTTCATTTCAAGGACTCTCCAAGTTCTTAAATCATATTTTCCATAATTGCTCCAAAAAATGACATAATTGAATATAAAAAGTTAGTGTCTTTTTCATACTTTCATAGATTCTATAAAACACCTTTACATTTTTGCACTATATGCCTATAAAAATTCATTCTCTCTGGAACACCCATTCAAGTAATTGATGATTCACATTTTCACATTCTTATATAAAACATGTTGGTCTTGTTCATGACACACAGTCACACCACTGCTGAATTCAACTGCTTGGTTTTAAACTATTTCTACTTTTTAAAAGGTCATTTTGTAATATTTTATGTTCATTATTTCCATTAGCACCAATAAAAATCTGAGTTTTTTAAGGTCCATTTTTGACAAAATGTAAAGAGCTCTTTATCACATAGATAGTGAATCAAACCCACTAAATTATTGTGTATGCCTCCATGTGTGAATGCTCATGTACATGCAAGCACGCAGTTTGTGAATATCAAGAATCTTCTGTATTCTATGAAGATTTATTTAAGTCATCGCTAGCTAGGTTTGGTATATATGTGTGTGTCAACATGCACATTTGTAGAGTTGTTCTATCTGAAAATCACATTGCAATGGGATCGGTAAGAAGTGTGAACTCATTTAAAATAATACAAATAACTGATGCATCATGTTGTCAAAGGTAACCATTGGTAATATAAATACAAACATTTTACTGATTTAGAAAACAGAGCAAAGTACAGCAGCAATAAAACCTAAATATTTAAGACTTCAACTTAAGACTTTGATATCTGAAAAATATAGCAAAACTGATTCTGACTTTTATACTCATTTGTTTACCATGCCTGGCTCATAAGAATGCTACAAATGTCAGATTTCTTTTGCTGCCTGTGAGAAGGGGTTGACCATTTTCAAGAAAAGAGCTATTTACAAACTGATAGAATTTTATTTTGGAAAACTAGTAGTCTGACACTTCACGTTTTTAATTTCCAGGCCTCTATTTCTGACTAACTCATTTATTTGTTGAGTAGACAATCACTAAGGTTACTTAGTTTCCCTGGGATTTTACCATAACAAAAAAGTTGATGAAAAATGTATAAACAATTGATTTAATTCTAAGAATACAGGATAACTTTATTCCACTTCTAACGTTCTAATTTCCCCTGCAAAATGGAAAACAAGCAAAATATAGGACTACATTACTGGTAAATAGAACCAAGATATAAAAATATCCTACTATTCCATTTAATCTAAGACTAGTACAGCTTTGAAGTGAGCATATTAAATGTTCATTAAATAGTACTTTTTATTTGGGTGCATATTTGTGCTCAGAAATAACTAAAATTTATATTAGAAACATGGGGTCCTTGAAACATTGCTCTAGACGATTAAAGAAAATTATTTATAATTGTTTATATGGTTTTCTGTCACCTAAATAACAAAAGTAACAATAACGAGTAGTACCCATAGTTACTTACATTTATCAAGCATTATGTGTCACTCATTATTTTAATGTCATTATATCCATACAACCATAGAAGGCTATTATAAGATTAATTTTTTAAAAAATATACTTAGTGAAGCTTTCTAACCAAGGTCACAAAGGTATTAAGTGGTAGAATTTATGTGTCATAATCCCATATATGTTGAATATAGAGATAATGAGTGTAAGATCACATAGATGATAAGTGACATTGAGCAAATATTTCAGGTGATGTAGGTAATAAATGGTAAAATGTAGGTATTCGTGATCAGATAGTTGGTGAATGGCAACAGTTATATGTCCAAGGTCCTAAGGATATTAAATAGTAGAAGTTTTTTGTCCAAGATCACATAGATAGTAAGGGCTTGGTGTTCAAGCAGAAATAATAGTAGAGATTACTTCCCGTACATTATTACAGTGGAAAGTGACAGAGGTTATAAATCTGAAACCACAGGTGGTATGTGATACAATTTACATATGCAAGGTGTAGATTGTTAAGGGTGGACTCTCCAGCTTCAGGATTCTCAAGTAACAAAAGAAGGGTTTTCATCTGGGTGAAATTTAAGGACATTACAACTTGCCCAAAATCCGTTTCTACCTTTGTTTGTTTGTTTGTTTGTTTGTTTGTTTGTTTGTTTGAAAAGGATGTAATAGATGATTGAAATAGTCAAGCAGGATGCTATTTCCTAGTGCCCCTCATAGACCAGTGGTAGCTTGATCAGGCTCTTACCAACAAAATATCAGCAGGAACGACACTTACTCCAAGCCCAGACTATAATTCTTTGCATTAAACCCTGATATTCAGGTTCCTATTTCACAAACTGGAAGAAAGAAGCATCAAAAAACAGCTTCACTCAAGCAAGTGAAGGCAGTTCTCTAAGGTATCACTCAGAAAGAAAGTGGGGGGAAGCTGGTTCCCCAAAGAATTGCCTAGGGCAAAGCTAGCTGCCAAACTAGACTGCTCCGCTCAGACTATAGTATGAGGAAAATACATTTTTTATTTTCTCTATGTCACAAGCCTATTGTTTTCATTCATATTGTAATCAAGCATTTCTTTGACTAATACTGTATGGGGAACATGCAGAATGTCTTACATTCTGAAATGCTAAAGGTTGAAATAAATGCAAAGTCAATGTTGTGCTTACAAATGTACCAATGTATAGAACAATAAATGACTTGACAGAACTAGAATCACTACCATTGATTTCTTCCCATAAGATATTTTATACTGCACTTCCGATATGTAACTCCCTGGACTGTATTTACTATGTCTTCCTTTATATTATGGCATTGCTGAAGGTAACCCCTATCATATTAACATGCCCTATCATATTTCCTTAGACTTTAATGCATGCCGTAATAGTAAATGCAAACTGCACTATGGAAATTGCGCTATGTTGCCATGAGTGTGAAATTGTGGCAGATCATTTTCTAGCATTTGAATAACTTTCTACTCAGAATCCATGACTAAACTGAAAGAAATTTTTCTTTCTATATTACCAATCATATTGTCTTAATGAATATAAAAGAAAAAAATAAATCTACGTATTTGTCATCAGCAGAGTAGCTTGCAGTAAGTAGTATATTGGATAAGTTATATTATAAAATGTTTTATATTTTCTGGTTGTACTACTACTATGACAATTGTTCCAGTTTTAACAAAGGATAATCGTCCAGCATGTTACACATGTGTAACAGTAGCAGTTCCATATTTTTTCAGCGCTGATTTTTTAAGTAAATTTTTAATTTTAAAAATAAGAAAGAATAAAAACTTTGATACAGAATTTCAAAACAAAATAGGAGGTTATTACTACTTAATATACTGCATGTTGTTATTTTCAAAGTAGTTGTCCAAATTGCAAAATATAAGCACAAAAAAATGATCAAACAATTGAAAAGAGAAAACACAAACTGTTCTTTTTGATGAACTATCAGAGATTAGTAGTACAGTTATCTATCTTTTGTGTGTGTATATATATATATGAATATATAGGCATATAATCTTTTCCCTTCTTTCTTTTCTCCTTTCCCCATCCCAGTTCTTTCCTTTTGAGCAATTTCTTTCCTTTTCTCTTTCTCAATATGTATTGTACATTTTGTATTTTAATTACAGTTTCAGTTTTTTTGTTTTTGTTTGTTTGTTTGTTTGTTTTGTTTTTGGTACCAGGGATCAAACTCATAACCTTGAGCCTGTTAGGCAGGCAATTATGCCACTAAACTAAATCCCTGGCCCCTGTTTCAGTTTTTTACACTAGGGGGACAATACAATATTTACACATGCAAGTCTGATTTATTTTCCTTATGAGTATGGTCTCAATTTGCATCCATTTACTACAAAAGCCTCATTTATCCCTCTTTATAGCTAAGTAATACTCTATTGTATAAAAATGCCACTTTTTTATCCATTACACTGCTGATGGGCATTTGGGTTGTTTCCAAGATTCACCTATTACAAATTGTGCTGCTGTAAACATGGGTGTACATATATTGCTGTGGTATGATGTTTTCAATTCTTCTGGGAAAATACCCAGAAGGGAAACAGCTGGATTGAAGGGGACCTCCAACCTAGTTTTTTGAGGAATCTCCACACCGATTTCCACAGTGGATGCACCAGTCTACACTCCCACCAATAGTGGAAAAGGGCTCCTTTTATCTCACAGCCCTAGCAGCATTTGTTATTGTTTGATTTCTTGATATAGGCCATCTTTCTGGAGTGAGATAGAATCTCAATGTTGTTCTAATTTGCATTTCTTGAATGATCAGTGATGTTGAACATGACTTCATATATTTATTTGTCATTTGTATTTCTTCATCTGAGAAGTGTGTATTCATCTCAGATGCTCATTTTTGGATTGGGTCTTTGAATTTGGGGAGCCTGAGTTTTTCAATTCTTTATATGTTCTAGATATAAGTCTTTTGTCTGAGGGACAGTTGGTGAAAATTTTTTCCCATTCTGTGGGATTTCTTTGCACTCTGTTGGTGATTTCTTTTGATGTGCAAAAACTTTTTAATAGGATGAGATTCTGTTTGTTGATTCTTTGATGTACTTAATGTGTAGTTTGCATTGTGTTCATGAACTCTTGCCTACCCCCATGTCTTCAAGGTTTCTACCTTCCTTGTCTTCCAGTGTATTTAGTGTTTCTGTTATAATATTTAGATCTTTGATCCATGTTGACTTTAGTTTAGTGCATGGTGATAGACATGGGTCTATTGTTAGTCTTCAGCATGTGAAAAGCCAACTTTTCCAGCACCATTTATTAAAGAGGCTATCTTTCTTCCAGTGAACATGTCTGGCCCCTTTGTCAGAGATAAAGTGGTTGAGTGTCTTTGCAGTTGTGTCTGCATCTTCTAAAGTGTTTCACTGATCCTCAAATCTGTTTTACTGCTAGTACCATGCTGATTTTATCACAGTAACTTTGTAGCATAATTTCAGGTCTGGGATTGTGATGCTTCCTGCCTTGACTTTATTGCCCAGGATTGCCTTTGCTATTCTAGGTTTCTTCTGTTTCCTAATGAATTTTAGGAATGTTTTCTCTGGATCTGTGAGGTATACTAATAGTATTTTGATCAGCGTTGTGTTAAATCTGTATAACAGTTTTGGGAGTATGGCCATTTTCACTATGTGATTCTTCCCATATCTTCTACCCTGAACAACTACTTTAAAGACAGCAACATTTAATATATTAGCTTTTATTGTTCTATTATTTTGTTATGAAATTTTGTTTTAGCTTTTTTCCATAAAGTTAAAAAAATTGTTTCCAAAGAATTGACTTCTTAGTAGTGTTAGAAATATAAGTATGAAAGTTTTACGGTAAACTTTTGCATTGGTGAGAAACTGAAGACAAAGACATTTCAAGGAAACATAAATCTTAGTTGGTAAACCATAATGAGTGCTAGTGAGGATGTGGAGATACTGGAACCATTAGGTACTGTTGGTGAAGTAACATAGTAAAGCTACATTGAAAAGATGAGTTAACAGAGTTTCACATATCTAAAGACAGTTTCCATGTGAATAAGAAATTCCTCTTCTAGGAACATACCAAACAGAGATGAATGCATATGTCTGCATAAAAACTTGCATGGGATATTTAATTTAATTATAATAACTAAAATGGAAACAATCTAATAAAAAGGTCAGTAAAAATGTGGTATATCTGCACAAAGATATATTATTTAATGATAAAGAGTAATAAAGTATACATATGTGTGTCACAATGCAGATGAGCCTACAAAACATAATGCTGCTAGAGAAGCCAGTCAAAAAAGAACAAATATTGTGGCACAAAAAATAAACAAATATTATTTATTTATTTAGGAAATGGAACAAAGGAGGAAGAGGACAATGGGGAAAAGAGGAGGTGAGAAATGGGAAAGAGCAGGAGGTGGGGAACAGGAAAGAAAAGGAGGTAGTAAATGGAAAAGAGGAGGAGGTGGGTGACTAGGAAAGAGGAGGAGGTGGGGAATGGAAAAGAGGATGAGGTAAGGAACAGGAAAGAGGAGGAGGTAGGAAATGGGGGTATTTTATTTATATGAAATGTCTAGGATATGTAAATCTCTAGAGGTAGAATATAGATTAGTGGTTGGGTAAAGTCAGAGTGACTAAAGGGCTCTTGGGTGATTACTCACAGTGTAATGGTTCTCTTTGGTGATTGTAAAACAAGTGTTCTGAAATTCATTGTTATGATGACTGCACAGTTCAGTGAATATAGCAAAAACCATTGAATTATATATGTTAAATGAATGAAACCTATGGTATATAATTCAATAATGTTACATTTGAAAAAGGATTATGAGAATAAAGATAATGACAGGATTGGAGTGATAGATTTGCAAAGGTAACTACTATCCTTGGTACCAGGACAAACTACAAACTTTATGTTCACTGTTTGAAACAATACCAAATAAATTTTAAATACACTTATATTTCTGTAATTATTATATTTATTTTACATGCAAAAAGTCACAGGTCCCACACAAACTGAAGAAGAGAGGAAACATCTTATGAGAGGAATTACAAAGTCCTGCCTTCCGGGGTCCTGACCTTGGGACCCCAGAGGAGAACGAGAATAGCCCCTTGAGGGGCCCAGCCCACTGGGCCCGAGTGGCACAGGCACCAACCGGGACACAACTGAACTACCTTCCAGGGGCCTGACCTCTTGGGACCCCAGAGGAGAGTGAGAATGGCCCCTTGCAGGGTCCAGCCCACTGGGCCCGAGCAGCACAGGCTCCGACCAGGATGCAACTGAACTACCTTCCGGGGTCCTGACCTTGGGACCCCAGAGGAGACCGAGAATGGCCCCTTGCAGGACCCAGCCTGCTGGGCCCGAGTGGCACTGGCGTGCAGGCTTGGAATCAGGGACAAACACTCTCCCACCTCCCCATCAGCAACCTGCTGTTTCGGAGGTCTGGCTAAATTGATAGCAACCAAGGAACATCAACCAACTATTTGCTAGTATTGTTTTGTAGATTTTGTAGGCCTCTGGTCAGCAACCTGAGCATCTCTTTGGACGGTGACAGTAGGCAATGTATCAAGTATGGGGGATTTTCTTCTGTCTTGTCTTCGAGGCCCAATATGGCTCTCTCTGCTTTGCTTTACTCTGATCATTGTCATTATTATTAATAAAATTTTTTTTAAAAAAGCTGTGGATGACAAAGGAGCAGATCTCTGCCACCCATGTTTTGAAATCTAACTAAGAAGAATGGAGGAGGCATCAGTACTGATGATTTCTCCCCTGAGAAGCTAGGTGGATCAGGTGCTGCTTATTTATGGCAATGTAAGGCCCTTATGCTGTTTTGTGTCTGAAAACAAACAGAAGTTCCATGTATGTTTCTGGAAATGGGAAAGATAAATACACACAATTGACAAAACAAAAATAACTACAAGAATTTTGGTAGAAGATTCAGTGTAAATCTCAATTGTAAAAAAAGTATTATTACTGAGAACAACCTGGCACGTGGTCCAATAGCAGACTCTACTAAAAACTTTCATAGCAAACACTTCCAGTATGTGTAGAGATAAACTGTGATTCCTTTGAGGGTTAAAACCATACCCAGTCCACTGTTCCATCTGTCCAATCATTCTTTTGGTGAAAATTCACCAAAAAGAAACCATTGTCAAGGACGCTACATAAATGGGTTTTGTGTTCACAACCATCTGTTATATTTAAATCAAGTTAAAAGTCCTCCTAGGGATACAAAAATTCCATGTGTGCTATTACAGAAAAAGAACTGAGTGGGTTTGTGGCCAATAACTTGTTTTTAAAGTAAGGGGATATGTCCAAGGGCTTGCATTGTCACCAGGTAAGGCACATTGTAGGACAGAATGGTACTCAAAGTGATTACTGTAGTTTGTCAACATGTGGGGTTTTTACTTAGTACAAAGATTTTTCAGCCTATCCACTGGTTTTATAAATGCTCTTCTGCTTCTTGAATGGAAACTAGTTTTTAATTCTTGACTCTTGTGCTTAGTGCAAGCTTCCTCACTCAAATGAAGTAAAGTCAATCTTTTCTCTAGCATTCAAGACTTTTTCCAGCCTCTTTCATTTCTTCACCCATATTTATCAATCCTTTCTAAATTTTAGCTAAATTATTGATCATGCCCTATAAGCATAACCTATCCTTTGCCTCTTTGACTCTTAATGCTCTGCCTGTGATATTTCCTCATGATATCATTACTTCAAAATTCTTTTTTTTTTCCTTTGTTTTGCTTTTTTGACACAAGGTTTGCCTATGTAATTCAGGATAGCCTTGAACTCACCTTGGAGCCCAGGCAGGGCTCAAACTTCCGGCAAATTTTCTGCTCCACCCTTTTGAGTGCTGGGATTACAGTTGTGCACCACCATTCCCAGTTCATTTCTTCAAAATTCTTCTCCTTCAAGTCAGGATTTCAGAAGCAACCAACTGCAACAGCTTATTATGAATTCTCTATTTCATGAGCTTCTACTCATTTTGGTAGTTTGATTGTGTCATTTGTTTTATTCTTCTACTTAAGCTTTTACTTGTTTTACCTCCTATTTCCTTATACCTTTCCTGAACTCACTTGGGTCCATTTTTTTTCCAAGGGGAGTTGCCAGGAGTCAGAAACGAGGTGGAAGATTGAGAGCTTGTTCTCTAGCAACAAGACAGTTTAAGTTTCACCTGTTTAATATGCAGGCATACAGACTTTCACAGAATATATTAGTTAAAGAACTATTTCTGTGGATTAAAAAAAGTTGGAAAATTGCTGTTTACTTGTTTTTGTATCGTCCCACTGTTCTAGATATCATCCTTTCCCCATGGTGTAAGCAGGAAGATTTGTGACCAAATATTAGTATGATGAGTATCATTTTCCTCATTTTGCTAGAAGAAATATTACAGAAATATCAGTTATGGGAACTCCCATAGCAACTTGGTAGACATATACAGTATGAATGATAATTGCAAAATTATTCACACAACACACACACACTAAAAATGGTAAGTCAGTATAAAAATAAACACTGAGAAGGTATTTGCCAGTAATGAGTTGGACCTACTTCAAATAGCTAATAACAAGGCACGATCAGAACATCCTAAATGATCAGTGAACTAAAATAAGTGAATTAAGTGATAAGGTTTTAAATTTTAATACATATTCATTCCCTACACTCCTGAGCTAAATATATATCCATAACTATAATTACCATTTTAGGTCTCTGTATTTGTTTTATCCATTGCAGTTGGCAACATAAGGCCCTCCCAAAGACATCTACATCCAATTCCCTGAACCTGTGAATATGTCCCATTACATGGCATAGGAGAGCGAAGGTTGCAGATGGAATTAAGTTTGCTAATCATCTGAAATCAAAATAAGGAAATTATCTGAGAATATCCAGGTGGACTCAGCGTAATCACTAGAACTCCTTAAATGTAGAAGTAGAAAATTGGACAGTCAGAACCTCAGAGAAGATATTTTGAGAAAGACAGCTGCTTTTAAAGTTTGCAGTGGGCAATGACAGAACTCTAGGAACACTCAAGAAATTGTGAAAGGCAAGAAAATGACTTCTTTCTTAGAGCTTCCAGAAAGGAATGCCTCCCCATTAACATCTTTATCATAGCCAGTGAATCCCAGTTGGACTTTCCATCACCAGAACTGTCAGAAAATAAATTTACAGTGAAACTTTGTTTCACAAATGTTTCTGTTCAAGAACAATTCAGGTCACAAACAGAAGCACTCAGCAAAATTGCACTACTATGTGCAAATACTGCATCAGGTGATGAACACGGGTATGGTTATCTTCCCTAGAACTGTACAATAAATAACTTCATGAACTGAGGAACTTCTTTTAGGCCACTATGTTTGTGGTGGATTTTTACAGTGGTAATAGGAAATTAATTCACTCACAAAATTTATTCTAACCTTACTTAGATGCCTAGAAACTGCACCCTCTTTATCAACATATTTTTTATTTTAGTCACCTGTCATTATTCCCAATCGATCCTTTATTTGTAAGATGATCCTTATAATTTTATGAGTGATGTTTTTTATAAACTTATTTGTCAAAACAATTACTAAGGAAGATATTATGAAAAACAATGAATATTCAAATGATGATTATAGCTATTTTAATTAATGTCATTTCAGATACCAACTTAGAAGCAAAATATATTTTAAATCCTCAAATAGCAAATAATAATTTTACAAGATTTCTTAAAATTTTAAGGTGACAATCTTTCTGTTTGTGCTATGAACTGATTTCTGCTTTTAAAAACAGACTATTTCAGAAAAGTAGGCATTGTTTGATTTTTCTATCATAGGTATATAAATGAAGAATAGAAAAATTAAGGGAATCAAGCTATATCTGCTTTTTAATCATCATTTCATCAAGATATTAAAAATGTATTTAAAAATTTGTAAAAGTGAAGCACAATGGAGAATGGGGAAACTTCCAATTGATGGTCACATATACAGAGGTTGCTTCTATTTTTAAAATGCTTTTATTTCAATATCTTTCAGAAATTGTGATGTTTTTAATTTAACTAATGAAAAAAAAAACAACATCAGCTGAGATTTGCCAGTCTACTTACCATAATTTAGGCAGTGAGTTTCTCCAAACATCAGTTTTTCATGTGCATTAGTGAACTACTCGCACCCAGTCTACCCGCTACACAGGTTGATTCTGAGAATCAAGTGAGATAGTGTATTTAGCCACAAAAGCAGTAACTAGTAACATCACTTTCTTCCCAGTTCTTCCTGGGGGCCTAACACCAAGCAATGCACACAAACAAGAATTAAGCAATACCACAATTATTAATATACAACATAAAACAGAGAAAGCTATGAGAATTCATGGCTAACACAGTTTGGAATGGGTGGTGAAGTATAACTGTCCCCAGGGAATCAATATGCCTATTATATATCAACCACTACATATTCTATGTGTTCTATGCATGTTGTATCATTTTACCCTCACAATAATCTGTTGAGGTATTGCTATATTTCTCTTTTAAACCTATGTGAAAGGTAATAATTTAGAACTTGGGTTAAGTTATCCAAGGCCTGGCAACAAGGAGAGGTAAAGTTTAGGCTCATTCACTTAGTTATTCATCTCATAAAATAATTACTGAACACCTACTAGGCACATTATTTTCAGTGCTGGAGATACAGTAGAAAAACAGATGAGAATGTGTGCCTCCAAAAAACTTATATTCTAGTGGGTGAAATAGAAATTAAACAGTATAAAAATTTTATAGATAGATAATGATGAATGCCTACAAAAATAAATGATGCACAGAAGATAAATAGAAAGGAATGAAAACTGAAATTTTAGATAAGATAGTCAACAAAGTCCTCACTACAGAAAACAATAAGCTTGCTTGTTAGACATCCAAGTGTATTTGTCAAGTAGTTCATGAATACATGAGATGGTGATGTAAGTGTGTGACAGTAGTGAGGGAATTTGACATGCAGACAGCTCAGGAGAAAATTATTAATGGAGAATAGTAACCAACTAGAAAAGTTCTGAGATGACAGTGTGATATGACTGAAGCTAAATAAGAAAAGGCAAAAGCAGTGACAATGGAATCAGACCGGTAATGGTTGAATAACCAGATCACATATGAGCTTGTAGATCATATTCAGCTTTTTGGCATTCAATTCAGATAATAAAATAAAGTTTTAGACTTAGATGGCCATATTTTAATAGATCATTTATTCTTACTATGATGAAAATGATCAGAAAAGAAAAAGATCAGCAAATAAGGAAATTAGTTGTCTCGGTTATTCTTCTCTTGTTGCTGGTACAAAATATTCAATGTCCAAAATTAAGGAAGGAAAGGTTAATTTAGCTCACAATTTGTGGAGGTTTCAGTCCATAATCAGTTGGCTCCATGGCGGGGCAGTATGGCAGAGGAGCAACAGCTCATGGTGGCAGAAGACAGCAAAATCAACAAGAGCCAAAAGGGGAGGAGCACAAGAAAAGACTCTTTCTGTCCCTTATATTGTATGTAAGGTATCCATCTTAGGGTAGGTGTAGCACTCATAGCCATAACCCAAGCACTGGACCATGAATCAGTCAGAAACTCTAGAAGTCTGCCCCCATGATAACATCCAGACACAAACCATAACACTATCTAAAACAGCAAACAAGTGATAACAATAAGGAAGAGACAAACTTTCAGGTTCCCAATATTTTTTAAATTTACTAAAAACTTATTTTCTTCGGTAATAAGTTAGCTTTAGCTTACTACGACATTTTATGCTATAATTTTTTAATCTTAAAAACTTTTTGATTCTTTTGTAATAATATTTAACTTAAAACACATTGTATAGCTGTACAAAATTTTTTTGAATTTCTGTTTTTCTTGTTTTTATGTTTAATTAGTACATGTTTTCATTACAGAAGGATTACATTCCTTGTGGGGAGTTGGTGCATGTACATAACACATCTCAATTCTTTTTTTTTTTTATCCCATTTCCCTCTTCTCCCTAGAACCAACAGAAATTCATAGGTAGATTGAATGTGGGACATAACAGAAAGGAATTAAAAATGACAAAGTTTCAAAGTTTGGGTACCAGAATCTGAATTGCCATTAAATATTGGGAGGAAGTTATCAGGAACTTAGATTTGGACAAACTTAAATTTCATATTCTTATAAGACATTCATGTGTACTTGTCAAGCAGAAAGTTACATATATCAGTCTGGAGTTTGAAGGAAGAGCCTGGGTTGCAAAAGTTAATTTTGAAGCCATAAATATATAAATAGAATTTCAGAACTCTTTGATTCTCAGATGCTAACTGTTGGAAGCAATTCTCAATTGTATTTTTACATGTCTTAAATTATAGCTTACTATAAAGAGAACAATAAGAAGAAAATAACAGGAAAAGAGGTAAAATCACATCTTCAACAATCCAGAAAAGAGAAAGTCGTTTTTGTCTACCCAATATCCTTAGAATTAAGAGGGAGTGTCCTCTTGTAGGTCAGACAGTATAGTTGTTTCCTGAACAATATAATGAGGGTAATGTTTCCGTAAGAAGCAAAGATTATACACAACAATTTGCACTTCTTTATAAGACTGGTTTCTGATGTAATTTGAATCATTCATAACACAGAAAAGACCACGTATTAGAACAGTGATGGCAAACCTGAGGTACACATGCTATCTGTCTTTCTTTTAAGACAAAAGATGATAATGAATAAGTTGTTTTTTTCTAAATGAAACCTCATTATTCATGTTTATTGCAGTGCTGGCACTTTGCAATAAATAAATGGGTTTTAGGTTGCAGTTTGGGCACTTGGTCTCTAAAAGTTTCTCCATCACTGTGTTAGAGAATTGATCAGATGTGGTGTATTGTGGCTTGTGCCTAGAAGTCTCCCCAAAGCCTCGTGTAGTCATAGTTGGGTTTTTTCAGAGGTTGGTGAATCTAAAGTGTGTGATTGATTCATGGTGCAATTCTAAGATTAAGGGTGCTAGGAGTAAGGATGAGTGATTACTAAATCAGTTCAATGATTAGTTTTGTACCATCCTAATAGATTATAGATAGATTATCTACAGCCTAGATAGATTATAAAAGGGGCAGAAAAAAAGCTGCTAAGGTCCCTTGTTGCTTTTGCTGTCTTTTCCCTGACATCAACTGTTTCTTGTCTATGATGCCCCTCTGCCATGCCACCCTGTCTTAGAGCCAGGCAACTATGAACTGAAACCTCTGCACTTATGGGGCAAATACACCTTTCCCAACTTAACTTGTGAATGTTGGGTGTTTTGTCTCAGCAATGGGAAAAGTAACTAAGACATGTGGAAATGTAAAACATGGAGACTAGTGGGAATCCTACGCTAGTCAGGGTAGTAAATTCAAAAGAGACTGTAGAAGGTGATCTCTTTCTCCTTCTTTTTTTGTTTCTGGGCTAGCACGAGATGAGTAACTCAATCTACCGCACACTTGCCAATAAGATGTACTACAAGCTAAAAAGCAATGGGGCCAACCAGTGATGGATCGAAGCCTTCAAAACTATGAGCTGTATTAAACCTTTTCTCTTTTAGGTGATTGTCTCAAACATTTTCATTGGGTAATAGGAAACTATTTCTCAAATATAGCATACCTCAGCTATACCCATTGTGTGAACAGTGTCCACTACAACCTCTGTAACACCCTTAGAAAATGGAGGTGGGGCAAGAAAAATTGTTACAATTTTGAGCTGAAATATCCCAGAAAAATCTGATGTGTTCCCAGGTGGGACTTTTAGAAAGTAATTGGATCTTTGTGGTATTATATTCATCAGTGGATTCGTCCACTGATGAGTTAATGTGCTGGTAGAGGTGGAGCCAGTTTGGGAGAGGTGAATCACTAGCAGTATGACCTGGAAAGGTATGTTCAGGTCCTTGACTCCAACCCTCACTTTCAGCTCTCTGGCTGACATGGAGTGATCAGCTGCCCTCCACCATGAAATGATGTCCAAATAAATCTCTCTTCTCTTAAAATGTGAGTGCTGAGTATTTCATCCCAGGGATGAAAAAATAACTATTATACAACTGGTACCAGGAGTGACATTGTAGCTATGACTATGTTTGACTGTGTGATTCAGACACCTTTGGAACAGGCTTACAAAAGGAGTTTGAAAAAGTTTTGAGATGCAAGCTAGTAAAGCTCTGGAATGCTGTAAGCAGGCGTGGTCTAGACTCAAAAAACAAGAATGCTGATAGAAATACAGACAGTAACGACCAGGGTCATAAAGTTTCAGGTGGGAATGAGGAACTTAGAAACTGGCCTAGAAACCATGTGTTTTATTTTGTTTCATTTTTCTGGCAAAGAATTTGTCCATGTCCAAGTAAACTGTGTGAGGTGTGAATTTAATGGTGGCTGACTGATTAATCTGGCAGGAAAAATTTCAAGAAAGCTCAATATTCAGGAAGCAGCATAGATACTGCTGGTTGTTTTTAGCTAGATTGACAGGGAGATTCAGAAGAAAAGGCAGAGTAAAAAGATGTGAAAATTATACAGTTTGGTTAGAAAAGGAATCTGTGTAAAGTCTGGGCAAAAAACATGTGGCTCCTAAAAACATTAGCCCTAGTAAAAAGAATTTAATTATTTTGTATCCAGACAATAGAAAAGATGCCTTGAGGGAATCTTAAGAAAACTGCCTGACCCTACTCTTCTCAGGCTTAAGAGTATACAAGGGTAAATTCATTTGAAACTTATGCACTCAATGCTCTCTGAGAAAGCAAATTCTAAATTCAGAAATCCAGGCACTCAAAAGCCACTGCAGACACAGTCTATGGGGCTCAGCTACTGCTAGAACTGGCAGCAGACCTTTGCATAATTTTTGGGTGCTATTTTTTCAAGTACGCAGAATATAAATGCTGTAGAGTCAGGAAAACTTCCACCCAAATTTCAAAGGAAGGCCTGGGAGGCCAAACAATATGCCCTGAGAAGGAGATATATGAAGCTGTGAGAATAAAGCTACAAATGCAGTAGAAACCTCAAGAAGTTGGTGATGTCAGGAATACGAAACATCTGTTGAGGAAAACTGGGAGAGATGAGCAGACCCAGCCCAAGAGAAAGGTCACATGGGCTGCAACCAGAAAATCCTTAGGGGCAGGGCTGCCTGAGCCCTTTGGAATACATCTTTCAACATGATCTGCTTAATATAGAACTACAGGATTCAATGTTTGCCCTGCTGGATTTCAGACATGTTTTACTCTGATTCCTTTCTATTCATCTATTCCTCCCTTTTGGAGTAGGATTATTCTGTGGCATTATATGCTACAAGTATTTAACTTTATTTTTGGTTTTTGCAAAACCTCACAGCTAAGTTTGCTTCAGTGTCAGGGGTGACTTTGGACTCAGAACTGTCAGCAGTAGAGGTCGGGTATATAACTCAATGGCACAAGTGCCTGCCTAGCAAGTGCAAGGTCCTGAGTATGATTCCTGGGGAAAAAAAAAAAAAGAATTTTCAGCAATGGTAGAATTGCTGACTATTAGAAATGGACTAGGTCTGTAGCATAATAAGATGGAAATGAGTATTTTAGGGAGTGGGGGAAAATATTATGGTTTAGAACTTTAAAATCCTTCAAAATTCTCATTTGTTCATAGATGGGGCTTCTGTGTGATTGGATTATCGAAAAGTTATACTATTAGGATGAAAGGCTTGGTCGAAAGAGGTAGGTCACTTGAGGCAGTGACCTGGAAGTGTATACTCCTTCCTGCTTTCCTTCTTACCACCATGGGCTTTTGATTTCAGTCTCTCAAATAGGCTTCCATTTCTTTCTTTCTTTTCTGACAAAATTTATGGAAGTGTAGGAAGTGATTTAGGAGCTAAAGTAGTGGCTGCTGCTTAAAGACTACTAAACCACCTAATAATAACTAGTTCTATTTTGTGTTACCAGGAGAAAGTAGTATTTAATACTGAAAGGCTAGGTAAGTGGTAATAAAGTGGCATAGATAGAATGGAAAGGATATCCCATATAGAAATAACAGTGCATGTAAAAGTCTATAGATCAGAAAGAGTATAAATATTAAGGAAAACTACAACTGAGAATTCTAAGGCTTTCATTCTGAGATATTTCCAAAACTATATCACAGACACCTGTGTAAGGCTAAAACTTCTTTGTATTATTATTATTGCTTACATAAAAACTCTCTGAGAATAATAACAAAGAATAATCTTATTGAGGTACAAAGGCTGCACATACAAATTGAGTTAGAGAAGAGATTTACAAATACCAGGCAAACAGTAATAAAAATCATTACCTTATTAAAACTAAATACTTCAGTTTAATATAGTTAAAATAATGAGAGTGCAGGACTAAAGAAGATGGGATTCAGGGGATGACAGGAAGTAAGTCAGGAGTCTTTTATGGTCTCCTTTAAAGTAAGAGTAACTTAAAAGATTAACAGAAAACATTGGACATTTTATAAGAAGGTCAGAGACATTCTCTGACCTATGGTTAAAAACAAAATCCCTTGGATACTATGAAGAACGTTAGATTGGAACAGAAGAATTGAGATGGAAGTAGATAAACTAGTCAGATTATTCTTGCAGTAATCTATGCAAGCCTTGCTAAAATTCAGAGGAAAGGTATTAGCAAAGCAGAATTTTAAAAAGTAAGCAAATTCAAGAGATATTTATGAACAAAGATTTATTGCCCTTAAATTTCTATAAAATAATCCCAATTATAATAATATAATTTAAAATGATTTGGGGTCTTTTATAAGAAGAATGGAGATAAGCATATGTGTTAGGGTACCAATAGGATATGATTGAGATAGATAGATAGATAGATAGATAGATAGATAGATAGATAGATAGATATTTGGTGTGAGGGACTGGCATATGTAATTATATGGGCTAAACAGTCTCATGATCATCCTTCTCTAAACTGGAGGCCTGGGAATACCAGTGGTATCATTTCAGTCCAAACCTGCAGCCCTGAGACTGACAGGAGACAATGGTATAAGCCCTATTCTATGTCTGAAGGCCAAAGAAACAGGAGTGTTAAAGTCCAAAAGTGGGAGAAATAACCTAGCTCAAGGAGAGAGAGTAAATTCCTCCCTTTACCCCCTTATTTATTGTATTCAGGCCTTCGGTGAGTTGGAGATGTCCCCCCTGCCACACAGAGTAGTGAGGGTGATTTATTTAATCAATTCTGCTAATTTCTTCCAAAAGTAATTCCATGGTCACACCCTGAGATATTTTATTACTTGTCTATATGGAAAGTGTCATCAATTTTAGCAACAAATATGTCATGGTGACTACTGCCAACAAAAAAAATACGTAGAAAGACAGCTGTACAAATTTTTGCTGTTTGTGTTATATTGTT
>RJWM01012145.1:0-57900 GCA_004363535.1 Dasyprocta punctata | reverse complement strand
TTCCCCTGAGCTACTGGAATCCTACTCAAGAAATCATTGCATGTGCCAATGTCTTGAAGTGTTTCCCCTATATTTCTCTAGTAGTGGTTTCTTGCATTAAGGTTTTCGATCCATTTTGAGCTGATTTTTGTACAGGCTGAGAAAGTGTGATTTAGCTTCAGTCTCCTATATGGGATTCTCCAGTTTTCCCAGAACTATTTGTTGTGGAGGCTACCTTGTCTTCAAATATGTTTCTGGTGCCTTTGTTAAGATTAAGATGGGCGTAGATCCATGGGTGTGCTCCTGGCTCTGCCGCTCTTGCCTGTTTCTATGTCTGTTTTTATTCTGATACCATAGTTTTTCTAACTATGGCTTTGCAAGATGCTGCCTATGGGTTTGTTGCATACAGCCTTTATTAGACTGACGTATGAATCTTCTTACCAGTTTCTTCACAGACTTTATCATGAAGGGATGCTGAATTTTGTGAAAGGCTTTTTCTGGTGAATGACATGATATTTTTCCTTTACAGATAAAGGGAACCATCTTTTTATATGTGTTTATAGAGATGGTCACATGACTTTAATATTTCACCTAATTTATGTGCTATAATACATTTATTGACTTGTGTATGTTGAGCCATCCTTTTATCTCTGGAGTAAAATCAACTTGATCATGGTGTATTTTTTTTAATGTGTCGTTGAATTCTGTTTGCAAGAATTTTATTGAGGATTTTTGCATGTATGTGCACCAAGAAGAAAAGACAGTGAGCAAGTAAAGAAAAAGTATATATTTGAATCAAGCAACAAATACAAAAAAATCATAGTATGACTGAAAGTATTGTCTCTACTGAGGTGGTCAATCTTGCAGGCAAGAGTGGAGGTTTGTTACCTATGTGCCCTTTGACCCTTTGTTTTTTATTAGTGCATGAGAGTACATTCTGTGTGGGGAGCTGGCACACGTCCACAGTGCATCTTAATTCTTTTCATGTCCCTTCCTGTCCCTTCTCTCCCCCTCTCCCTTGCATCTCTTGGTGTCCTTCCCATTTGCAAAAGATCTATCTCCCTGCATTCTGTGATTTGTCTTTTATTTCGCTCTTTTATCCTTCGGGTTTCTCACGTAAGAGAAACGGTGCGGTATTTGGGCTTGTCTGCCCGATTCATTTGACTTAGCATCGTGGTCTCAAGGAATGCACTTCTCGAAGAGAGCAAAACTTTGAGGTTATCCACCGCTTCCTTCTCACTTTACAGTCGCTGCCCGGGCGACCAGCAGGAGTGTTTGGGACTGGAGCCAGCTGGAATCCCTCTCGGCTGCCTCACATCAGCAGTATGAGCTTAGCTGTATGACCCCAAAGTGTCCCTGGGAGAAAGCGACCCTGGAGAGATTTGCGCAACACTCGCCCAGGGCTGGGCTAAGGTAGGCACTGCAGGACATCCGGGCCTCTGGCGCACTTTCCCAAGCCCACCTACAGGGCAAGAAAACTATCTGTACCGGGGAGTGGAGGGCACAGCAGGCCCTGCACAACCCACCACCCATGACCGTGGTGTTTGAAGACCCACTTCTGCGTGCAATCACATGTGCCAGCCGGTCACAGCTACCTGGACTGTCAGACTTAAACGGGCAGTCAGTTCCCCTCCCTTCCTTGTCACCAAGACGTTTCCCACCGCCAGGGGTTTCTGGCGCGTTTGTTTCAAGGGCATTCAACTGGGGCCACCCTGGGTGTCAAGGCAGACACCCCTTGAGGAATGTTTACTGTGGGTTCCTGGGTACAGAGAGATGCAGGGGCTTCTGGTTCCACCAGCATCAAGCTCAGTCAAGGCCATTTAAAGATGCGTCGCTGTTACAGCCCCTGAGGACAGGCGGGGAAGCGCAGTGGCTTGCTGTGCAGATCCCAGGGGCCTGAGTTGGGACTGCTGTCCTGCGCTGCGCTGATTTCCCTGTGGGCTGCGTGTAGCAGATCACAGTCCCCATCCTTGCCCTCTGCTGCGCTGCTGCACGCCCGCCGCTGGGGGGCTCCCTCGCGCCCTGTGTCCCGCTATCCGGAGCCTGCGCCTCTCCAAGTCTGTCTCTCCACCGCTGCTCAGCTTGAGTTTCCCATGGGCGCGACCTGAATAAGCGGCTGCTCTCCAGTTCTTTTGACTCCAGCATGTGCAGAAGCGGCCAAGTACTGGCTGCTTCTCATCTGCCATCTCCAAACTCCTCCCGACTTTCCTAGCTTTCCTGGCACTGTCGTCCGAGAGTGTATTTTCAATGAAATCTATGGAAACAAGTTTTTATGATCCAGTATCTGCTGAACTTTTGTAAATTCTTCAAACGCATTTGAGAAGAATTGCGCTAATTTGCGGGTGCATTGTTCTACGGAAGTCCATTAGATCGAGTTTGATCATTCCTCATGCTTTTCTGGAAGTATCATGTTTTTTCTGGCCATGAACTCTAATTATATTTTCTCTTGTGCCTCTTTCTTACAATAAATGTCAAGTTCCCGATAACTCTGGCCCCTGGCTCCACGTCTTGAGTTCATTTTGGGGAGCCAATTTTCAGTCTCCAAGCAGTAAGGAAGTCATTTCAGAGCTGGTACACACAGAGCCCATAGTTTAAATCTCTTCATGCTCAGCGTTCTTATCTGTCCACGGGGACTGGAGGATTTACTGGGCATTAAAATACAAAAATAAGACAAAAAACAAACAAAACAAAAAAACAAAAGCAAAAAACAACCTAGGCCCTGGAGTTTGGTTCAGTGGCTTAAGTGCCTGTCTGGCAGGCACAAGGTTGTGAGTTTGATCTCCGGTGCCTCAAAAACAAAAACAAACAAAAAAACAATGTGTGCCCAATATTACTATTTTCGTTGTTATTAATAATCTATGCAGTGCTGACACGCAGCAGTGAGGAAAAGTGGTAGCTATGATGATGAATACTTTCGGATTTATTTATTGTCATGCAACATCTGCATCATTTCAGGCTACTATTACATGGAATACATCCCTGCTGCAGTAAAATTCATGTGGCCCTGGTATCCATGTGACTTCTGTGAAGAGGTTTAATATATTTGTTTGGTGGGTGGGGGGAGAAAGATGTGCTATAATGGCACAGAATAAATCACCGCATTCTCACACAATAACCCGGTAAAGTAGTGTCACCGTCACCAAGGTAGGTGCCCATCAGAAAGAAAGTGAGTCCCCTGTTTCCACTGTATGAAGTCAAAGCACTTACTGAACGATTTCTGGGTATAGCACTGGATGCAGGGTGTACGGATAAGGTATCTCTCTTAATCTCATCAAATCCCCTGAGACAGATACTACTGCCCCTGGTTTAACCATAA
Source organism: Dasyprocta punctata (assembly GCA_004363535.1). Lineage (NCBI taxonomy): Eukaryota > Metazoa > Chordata > Mammalia > Rodentia > Dasyproctidae > Dasyprocta > Dasyprocta punctata. The sequence goes on along the minus strand of RJWM01012145.1, from coordinate 54,605 downwards.
GAGAAACTGAGGTTCAGGACATCAAAGAGACCTGCTCAAGCTCAGACAGAGTGGAGGGGATACCTGCAGAAGGGGTGGATGGCAGCAGGTATCACGGCCATCAAGCCTGGGACTGAATGTCCCCCAAAGGCCCAATCCAATATACAAGAGAAGAAGGGTAAATTACTGTCAGAGTTGCACCTGAGGGAGACCTCAGTGTGTCTCGCTCATACCCCACACCCCCATACCCATTACCCACGCTAAGCCCTGACTCACGTGGACAGCTACCGAGGTGTCAACCTTCATGGAGGGCTGGCTTCTAGAGACAGTGGAATAGGATTAGATACTAATTACCTGCCCAGAATTTGCCAGGAAATCACAATGGCTTTTATCATATTATCTGATACAGTTTTCTGGAGTTCTTTTATTCCATGGAGTCCAAACTAAAGGAAAAAAAAAAGTATGTGAAGCAAATTGATCAGAATTAAATTCTACCATAGCAGCTTTTCCCCTAATAATGAAAAATAAAAACACACACAGAGTGGATGGAAACCACATGTGCTTATCGTTGAGGCTGTCATTTGCTTAACAATAGTACATGGGTCTACTGTGATTAATCACTGCACCGATGAAATGAATCCACTTTTGAAGTAATGTTGCTTTCCTGCGCTCTGCTTTAATGGAACGTTCTAGAATCTGCACTCATTAATGATTATATATCTTCCGTATACTATAAAGAGATACTTGATAAATGCACACAACTATCAAGTTAGGCACATTAAGATGAATGCTATAGGCAGGGAATATAGCTCAGTGGCATAAGCACCTGCTTGGCAAGTGCAAGGTTGTGAGTTCGATCTGTGGTACCAAAAAAAAAACAAAAAACAAAAAAACAAAAAACAAAGGTGAGTGCTATAATATAGGTACAAAGAAAGTGATGCAGAAATTCAAAGAGGCACAAAACTACTTTCAATTTGTCATATTGGCAAAATAGGAGAAAAATAAAAGGAAAAAGTCTAACAGCTGTGACAGGGCTGCCAGTGCCAGCAAATACCCACTCCTCCCATCTTCTTCAAAGTCATCAAGCATCTAACTTTTACCTAGATGCATGATTGTCCACCCCACCCCAGCCTCAACAACAACAACAACAACAACAAAAGACCATTTTCCAGCTTATTTTCAGTAAGGTTTGTCCAAGGTTTTCAGTTCAGACCAATGGAATGGAAGGATATCTGGTATGTGCAACTTTTCAAAAGCATCTTTAAAGGACTGGGTATGCATTTTTCTTTTTCTTTTCTCCCTGCTCCCAGCAGGAATGCAGATGTGATGGCTGATCAGAAGCAGCCATCTTTATCATCTTGGACCCAAAGGTAGAAGACCTATACTAAAAACAACAAAACAAAACCTAGACAGAATTCAGGACCCTGATCGTGCTGGAGCAGCCATATAATTCTCCACACTGCTGGAAGAAAAGGTTAACTTTTTCTTGTTTCATTCACTATTACTTGTGAGTTCTCTGTGACTCACAGCAAATCTAATCCTAGGTAACTAAGAAGGTGAAGGCAAGGGCATGGACAGACAGAACACAGACAACAGACATTGTCAAGTCTGCAGATAGAGGAGTCACCCACAGAACAGATAGCCAACCCACGCCTGGGTGAATCTACCAAAGGAAAAGAAATGTGAGGTGGGGGCAAATACTTCAGATATGTCTCCATGTAAGAAGCAGGAGAAGCTCGACATTGTGATCTGGCATCAAGGGAGCCCAGGTGACAATGACCAAGAGAAGAGAATTTGCCAACAAGCAGGGGCTTAGTAGAATGAAGAAGGTTTGCCGAAGGAAGACACAAAACCCTAGGAAAGCAGGGAGTAGACGATGCGAAGTTTTTGCCTTGAATTCTGAATACTTTATAAAGTGTCCATTACTTATTATGCAAAGTAAAATAAAAATAAAAACAGAAACGAAACAGCAAAAGCCATAGTATTCACAACAGCAAGCGCTCAGTCAGAGCCCTGCGGAAGAAAGGAGGTGCCTGCTGCAGCATATGATAACTCCCTTTCGCCCAGTTACTTTTCATCTCTTAACCATGTAGAAATAAAACAAGCAAACAAAAACACCTCTCGTTTTTGACTGGTTAGTCAGACATCGAATGTGTGTTGCAAACAGGTTCTGAACCATTGCATAATATTGGGAAGTCCAAAAGGCATGTGCAGTGAATCTTTCAGCACTTGTGAGAAACTGGTTACAAGAACCCATCCCCCAGTTCACCAAAATCCCTAGATGCTCAGATCCTTTCTGGAAATTGTTTAGTATTTGCATGTAACCTACAAGCACATCATCTGTGGATGACTGCTATACCCAATAAATGTAACTGGTATATAACTAGTTACACTGCGTGGTGTAGTGGGTAAAGACAAGAATGTGTTCATTAGAGATTCAATCATCCAGGACTTAACCACGTTTTGTGTCTAACCATGTGATTGGTTAATGACAAATGTGAAACTCAAGGATTTCAGCCAGTTCTCCTGTTTTTATTCACGTTCTTGTTAATTTTGAAAACTTCAAAAGCAGAAAAAAGGAAAAGGAAAACGATTGTAACAGAAACGACTTTACTAGACTTAGCTGACTTAGAGGGATCATGGCCTCACAGCAAAGTGAAGACAATGAGCCTTTAAAAAGTATTTTTCACTGGCCATGGAGGCACATGCCTGGATTCCTAGCACTCTGGGAGGCTGAAGCAGGAAATTTGCAAGTTTGAGCCCATCCTAGGCAAATTAGTGACAGCCTGCCTCAAAGTAAAACAGAATGGGAGGTAGCTGGGTGAGAAGACCCTGGATGCAAACCCCACCCCAATTTCCCTCTGATTGCCTCAGATGCTGAGAATGGAGCCTGGGGTGAAGATCACATTTCATAAGTGTTACCCCAAGATTTTGATTTCTTAGATCATAGCAGAACTTTCCTTCCCAATACTATTTTGTTTGTTTGTTTAAAGTAAAGTTCATTCTCAGCTTTGTTGCTTTTGAGCAGCATTCTGTTTCAAACAAAGAAATGGAAGAGAAATTTAATTTGCAAACTGTATAACATGTGAGGCTAGGTTTGGTTTCAGCAAACTTTCTTTTCAGTTCTCCATACACATATGTGTGTCTTCAGCTGTTACACAAAACACGAGATTTCTCACTATTTGGATTACGGTTTTTAAAAAAGTGTGAAAGCCACTGTTTTGGGAGACAGCCCTAGTACTCAGGCTACTTCTATGTTTGTTTGTTTTTTTTTTCCCTTTGGGTACGATGAACTGAACTCATGACCTTGCACTTGCCAGGCAGGCACTTGTGCTGCTGAGCTAAACCCCCAGCCCAAGTTCTGTGTTTGTAAGGAGGGGTGATGATGTTCATTGGAATGGAAAGAAACATGGGTGGCTAAACCAGCAATGAAGGATTCAAAGTACTTGGGTAAAAGAAATTTATTCAAATAGGAATTTCTAAACAGGAAGGAAAAAAGGAAAGAATGAAGAAGAAAAGTATAAAGCAAAAAAAATTTTTTTTGAGGAACTTGTTGATGAAAGAGCTGGGATGGGGTAATAGCTCCTTTCTTTCCTATGCAAGGTAAAAACAGGTTAACAACAAACTTCTATAAACGCCACATTGCTGAGACCTTCGATGAGGGTTCGAACCTCAGGGAAACAAGGCAGATCCTAGCCCTGTGCGTGGCAATTCTCTTTCACCTAATTACTTTTAGTCTTAGCCCACAGGAAATTAAAGCCTTTTGCCTTCCACTGGTTAATTAGAAACCAAATCTGATCATGAAAACAGATTCTGAACCATTACTTAGCGCTGGGAAGTCCAAAAGGCTTGGAACACAAGGGCTACACGATGAGCCAAAATTAGCTTGATCAAACACTCTTAGGAGAAGAGACTGGCTTTTCCCATTCAACCAGCTCTTCCTGGTTTGTTTGTTTATTTATTATTTATTTATTGCTTCGTTATTTTGAAAAACTCACAGACGGAGGAAAAAAAAAGGAAAATCACTGAAGAGATAAAGCCTCATTAAATTCAGCTGATGGAGAGAGACCAGGGCCTCCCAGAAAGGCAAAGACCGCAGGGTTAAGAAAGTATTTTCTCCCCTTAACACTGTTATGTGTGGAAAAAGGGTCTGGGAGGTGTAGATCAGTCCAAAGGCCCTGGGTTCACTCTCCAGTACCAAAGAAGTGCAGGGGAGCCACTTCCTAGTCCGACTGCTACAGCCGGCAGCCACACAGCAGCAGGGCAGCCTGCACTGGAAGCTGGACCTGAGTCTGGATCGAGCTCCAGCCCTGTGCTGTGGCAACACCCTTGCAACTGAAAGTTCTTCTGAGAAGCCAAGCTGCAAGCAGGCAAAGGGCTCTGACGCGCATGGACCCTGCTGGGCCCGGCTCCACCGCTCAGTAACCACCACTCAGTCTGTTTCCTGACCGGACAAAGTCCAGCATGAACCCAGCTAACCTAGCGAAAGGCGCCGGCCCACCCCAGTTGCTCCACTGTCTGTGTTTTCGGTTTTGATCAGCAGGGACAGTCAGAGCCCCTAGGACATGAAGCGGGCAAGCCTTCCACGTCACAGTGCTTACCCTCATGATCCTTATGATCAGGGACAGGTGCCCGGCCCTGCCACAGTTATGTCAAATGATGCATGTCTGAAACGCATGGCCCATCCTGCGTGCTGCCCAAAGGAGAACGGTGCCAACCTCAATCGAACATTTAGAAACATATCCTCTAGCCTGGCCTAAAATACGCCACAACCTGGAACACTTACGAGTCCTTGTCTGCCCAGTCCTGCTCTTTCTTCTTCCTAAGGGCTGGGGTTCCTGATACCTCAGTCACTGATCCTTGAGCTGAACGCCTATTGTGTGCTGCACCTAGACTACAGACTAAAGAGAAACAATGCCCAGCCCCTTATCTTCAAAACTTCAGGTGGGATGAAGTTCTTTTAAATGTGCATGGCCTCCTAGGGTCTTCAGAGTTCATCTAGTAGTCAGAAGGCAGTCTGGAAGTTTCTAAGAAAAAACATGTATCTGAAGACTCTCCTCATGGATGTGTCACAGAGTTTAGTAATGACTAAGGATTGTTTTCATTCATGTTCTTTTGTCTTCTGAAAATAAAAAAGGTTCCCACCACCACCAGGAAAGCACTGATTGCCCCATGCCCTTCACAGAAAATAGCAGTCAGAGTCCATCTCAAAACAGCAAGGAGAGGACCTCAGTGATGAAAGCCAACACGCCATAGGCAGTCCAGCACCAACTGCCCGGTGCACACACCTCTGAGGGCCAAAAACCAACATCCTCATGAGAGCAACGAATTCACACAGCTAATCCTGATGTCCATCTGATGCCCCTGAAAATCTCTACTCCCCAAACTCCACTGTGGCCCCTGGGGTTCAAGAGGCACTCTGGGCTGCGCTGAAGGCGGACACACGGGTGTGAGGATCCTGAGTCCCTACCTCGGGTACGAGGAGGTCAACCCTCCCTCCTAGAGGTACGAGGAGTCATGGCCACTCCCCCGGGTCGAGGTGGCCAGGCCTCCCTGTTTGGAGACACCCGCTGCATACCAGACCCTCCCCTGGGGCACTCCCCACCTTCTCCCTGCCCTTTTCCCCGCCTTCCTCTATGCCCGGCCCCCACGCTATATAAACCTCTGCACTTCCTCAATAAATTAGATCTGCGCCATCAGCCTGGTCTCCGCAATATCAACGTGTTGGTCTTGCCTGCTGTGAGGCCCAACCGCACCCACTCCACCATGCCCAAAAATCTCTGTGGAAGACCTACAGCCAGGTCTGCTTAGAGAGGCCATGTGTGACCAGCCCATCTCTCCACTCTTATAGCAAGCAAGCAGTTGAGCTCTATCTTCCTTCAGGAACTGGTGTCCTGGGGAACAGATCCTGCCATGGCATCCTAGCAACTTGAACGTCTCCACAAAGGCCAGGTAGGCAAGGCAGAACAGCTCTGAATGGCTTGAAATTCCTCCTGTTGCAGAGGGAGATACTTATTTGATAAATACACCAAACAGTCTTTTTTTAACCTGATTCATTTTTAAAAATTTATTTTAAACCAGGCATGGTGGCACATGCCTTTAATCCCACCACTCAGGAGGCTGAGGCAGGAGGATCGTTGTGAGTTTGAGACCAGTCGGGGCTACAAAGTGTGTTCAAGCCCAGCCTGAACTACATAGTGAGACCCTGTCTCAAAAAAGAGGGCCAAGGATTTAGTTCAGTGGTATAAGTACCTGCCTGGCAGGTACGAGATTGTGAGTTCAATCTCTGGTACCAAAATATATATATATATATATATTTTTTAAAGGAATAATACAAAACAATAAAATGAAACAAAACAGTAAGACTAATATTAGATTTCAAAAACAAGACAGAAGGAAATCCTTCATAGCTGCTATATTGCATACTGTTATCCTCTAAATAGATGCTTAGACTACCAGCTTTAGGCCTACAAAGTCAGTCAAACAAGACAAGTGTTAAGATTTTTTTTTATTTCAGTTACTATGATCTCAACCTGTGTTCCTCCAAATCAGCCGATTGCCTAGCGGGTGGGTGGGGGCTGAGGGTGACAGCATTCCTGTTGTCTCCCAGCCTGCACACCAGCTGGCTCATGGGAGGCTGGGCTGGCGTCTTTGTTTTCCTGGTCCACCACCAAACAGTCTTGATGCACTCTCTCATCTCTATCCTGTAGGAGCCTGTCACGGCCATTTCTCATCTTTTGCCTGAGTTTCAGTTGGAAGCAAATTTCCATCATAGGCTTTACCTTAGTGTACAGCTGCAAGCTTTTGTGTAAATCCATGAAATGGCTTGGTGGGTCAGAGTTGGGCAGGGGTTAGTGTGAGGCAGGGGAGGCCCCTAGGGGACAGTAATTAGAGGGTACTCACTCTCAGGTTCATCCAGTTGTACCCCTGCCATGCTCCTTGGCAACAGATCAGTTCACTGGCCAGGTAGCCCCCTATTTGGGGCCACGGATTAGGAATACTGGGAGCAGCTACCATGCTAATCTTTCTTTTGCAGTTGAGGTAATGAAGTGTCTATCTGTGGGCTCCTTCCTTGCAACTCAGCTTCCACGGACTCACGAGGAAGTGTGACAAGCTAATTTTGCAGGTGCACCATGTTTACAGAAGGCCTCACCATTGGTTTCTTGATTGTTGGTATGAACTATTATATTCTTAAATCATTTTTTCAATTGTCTCAATAAATGCTACTTAAGAGAGTGACACTTTCCTTGGTTAAGCACTTCTGCACCATTTGTCTATCACTACTTTTGCTTATTAAATACACTGTTTACATTGGTACCACTGTGTCGCATTGCAGTAGTATTTCACAAAAATAAGCCATTTAGAAGGGCTCTGAAGTTCATTAATGCTTACAAGAAAGATAAACACTGTAATTTAGCACAATCCCCAAAGGATTTCAATACAGCTACAGAACCTCTGCATATTAGATCATACAAACCCCTATTGATAATAAAAACAGGATGCCAAACCAAAGCAGCTTCTCTTGCATTAGTGATCTTGTAGTCCTATAACACAGGGTGTTGTCTGTGAAATTTCATTTGCTAAATCCACAAAACCCCAGAAGCTGACCTTTTTGAATCAAATGAAAGAATGCTTTCTCATATGGGTAATAAGATCTCTCATACTAGGGAGACAACATGATATTTACATAGGCAAGTCTGATTTATTTCACTTATGAGTATGGTCTCAAGTTGCATCCATTTACCTCTAAAAGCCTCAAGTTTATCTTTCTTTATGGCTCAGTAATACTCCATTGCATAAAAATACCACATCTTTTTCATCCGTTCTGTGGTTGATAGCCATTTGGGTTGTTTCCAAGATTTAGCTATTACAAATTGTGCTGCTGTAAACATGGGCGTGCATATATTGCTGTGGCATGATGTTTTGTATTGTCTCTCTAGTGCAAGAAGAAAAAAAAATGAAAGAGAAAATAAGCTCCAATATGTACAATAAATATTGTGAAAATGAAAGGGTAAGAAAGAGCTCAAAAGGAAAGAACAACTGGGATAGGGGAAAGGAGAAAAGAAAGAAGGGAAAAAATTATATGTATTTATGTATACATTTATAAATGTGTGTATATATATATATATATATACACAAGGTAGATAACTATATTCCTAATCTCTGTTAATTCATCAAAAGGAACAGTTTGTGTTTTGTTTGATTGTTCAATCATTTTTTCATGCCTAAATCTTGTATTCTGAGCAACTACTTTTAACAATATGCAATATATTAACTAGTGTTAATTTCCTATTTTTTAAAAAAAATCCTGCATCATTTTTATCGTGTTTGTTTTTAAAATAAAAAAATTGTTTATAAAAAAATCTCTCACACCCGTCCTTCTATGCCCTTTCCTCTGTTCACTGTCAGATATGGACGCACACAAGGCCTAGGGTGTGCTGGGGTGTGTGAGTGTGGGGAGCAGGGACACAGAAGGCTGAGTCCCCCAGTGTCTCGTGGAGCAGGGGCACTCCGAGGACTGGAACCAGCATGAGCCGCTACAGCAGGAAGACATAAATGTGGGTTTGCTTTCCAGGTGGTTAACCTGTCCTAACTAACACAGTGAACAAGATGGCGGAGTCTGCTCCCCCTCAGCGAAGCTGGCTGATGTTGGAGGGAAACGATTGCTCTGAGCAGTATTTGAGATGAGAACTGGAATTAAAAAGAAAAGAACTTTTTTTGGTACACCAGTAACACAGTAATGATGATTTACATCCTTTCAAATGGTTTGTTCAAGTGTCAAGCTTTGACTCGTGGAGACTCTGTGTGTGTTCTGAACTGAAATCTGATCAATTTTAAACACAATATTTCTCTTGTCCATTCTTCTACTGCACTTAATCACATCGTAAAAATATCATTAAAGGTCTTCACATTCAAATCTAGGGAGGAGACTCTGTAGTTGTTTAAAAAATACACTTTCTGCATCATGAAATTTCTCTAGATATTTTGTATCTTTCTACTAAAATTCCTGAAACCCCAATCTTATACCCAGGAATATCAGAAAATACCTTTCCACTGTCCCCTGTACGATGTCCCCTTTATATGCCTGAAAGTCATCTTGGGTTGTCTATAAAAAAAAACCCATAGAATTAAAAAGTAAAAGTAAAAAACTAATTCATTCCAACACTAGAACTAAAGTAACCTAACTTGTGCGGGAAAGAATCAATCAGTTTAAAGAGTAGGCCTAAAAATTATATCAATAAGAAAGTTGTTAAAACAGCGAAATGTGTTATAAACTTTTAATTTTATCTCAAATTTTAAGAAAAGTCAATTTAATCTTATTAACCGCCTCCCTTAAAAAGATACAAGATATAAATTACCTTTAAGAGATTTAAGTAGGGTGTGCTGACACATGGCTGTAATCCTATACTGAGAGGCTGAGGCAGGAGGATCACAAGTTTGAGCCTAGTCTGGGCAACTTAGCAACTAAGGTGAGACCCTACCGCGAAGAGGGGGAAGGGGAATGAGTATGTAGCTCAATGCAAGTACAAAAAAAGAAAAATAATAAATAAATAAATTTACATTTAGAACTTATTCTGAATACTTAAAAAAAAGTCCCCATAAACTGACTCCCTCAAAAAGGCAGTCCATATAATCAACATGTGGAGAAAATGTAGAACAGATGTGCACAAATATTAAAAATGGAGAGATCAGGAAAAAAATTTATGAGTTAAGATTACAAGATGATTTGCCTGTAAGGTTTGTAGAAGACATTCCCCTCAAAGTTGGATCTAATATTTTTCCTCAGTCTTGTATCAACAAAACCAAAACATAAAAATATAACTTGTTAAGCTTAGGGGTCTTACCCAGCAACAAAGTATAAACTGATTTTCTAATTATGCAAGCATTGAAACCAATAATCAAGTAGCAGCATGAATTAAAAGTGACAAAGTTGTTTTTGCAGAATCTAGCTGCTTAAGACTTACCCATAGCACACTGCTGCAATGTAGACTTTTTATGGTACGTCACCACTGAATACTTCAGGAAGTGCTTTTACCACATAATAAAATAAGCAGGGAAAAAAATAAAAATTTCTCTAACCAGGTGGGATACCTTTGTGACCCACAAATCTATGAAATATAGTTAAGAATATAAAATTCTTATTTTTAAAACCTAACCTGAAACCTAAGATGAAGAGATAACATGCAACAGATACTAATCCACTCAGTTATACAAAACAATTATTAATTGACATGAAAAATCAAGTAAGCCTTAATACAACTGTATTGGGAGACCTCAATACATTGCTGTCACAAAAAGACAGGTGTGGAGTTCTTGGGATCCTCTGGGTAGAGTATCATGTCATCTGAAACAAAGTCTATGTATATAAAAAATTTGGTGTGACAGAAAAAAGAATTTTGAGTAAAATGTAATTTTTTTAGGATCACCTTCAGATTTTATCTTTAATGCAAAATGTTCATTTGAAAACAATTGTGCTAACAATTAGTTAGATAATGTTTCATGCCTGTATTTTTTGCCTTAAATGATTTTCAGGAATATCCAATATACTGATGATTGTTGCTGTTCTGTTGGTTGGGGTGAAATTGTTATGTTTTGATTTCTTGTTCTCCTTTTGTCTAAAATAAAAAAATAAAAATAAAAATAAAACCTAAACTGAGATTAATTTTAAGTTACATTCTGTTGTAAACACAACATTTATGGTCTACATTTCTGAGACAACTAAGTGACAGCTACAGTTGTAAAGAACAATACTTCTAAAGCCTTTTTTTGTTTAGTTCTGTTTTTGTTTTGCTTGGTTTGGTTTTTTGGTTTTTTGAGACAAGGTCCTGTTATGTAGTTCAGGATGGTCTTGAACTCACTTTCTTTTAAAACCATTTTTTAAAAGAAAGTAATGAAGAAATAGTGCCGGTTCATAGAAAGAAGGCCCTCTTACCCCAGAAATGGTGTAGTACCAAAAATATAACAAGTTTATATTTTTTGTGTATTTTTACACAAGGCAGATATGTGATTTTATTTATGTTATAAAACCAAACACTACTATTGATATACTGTCCTTAGCAAGGTTGGCTACATTGAACAACAAGGTACAAATGCAGGGACCAACAGACCTGAATTATGGTACCTAGCCAAGTCATTATCAATAATGTCTAAGTTTAATCATTTACCAAGTATTCATTACGTATCCACTGCATGATCTCAATGTTTTAATTCAGCTATCTACTGTTCTTTAACAGAAAATGTCTATATATATAAATTTGGCCTTTATTATACTTTTGAGGAAAGAAGTGAGTGAGGTAAGTTAACAAAATAGACTTTTATACCCTTTTCAAAGTGAAAGATTATTAAAATGACAACTGTGTATGAAACAGAAGACTTCTCATGGAGGCTCACATGTGAATTAGTGATTCTATTTAAAGTGAATCCAAGGTTAATTGTAGAAGTTAACTGCACTGATTATAGCTGTTAAGTAACACAAAAATAAGTACTGTTACTCTGTTAGCCATGATTTCACAAGTCCAATGTGAAGTGTGTGTCAGTTCTAAAACACAGCTTCACTCTAACACTTGGGATAAAAGAGGAATGGTTTAAAATTTTTATTTTCAGTCTAAAAGCAGAAAAATATAATGGCAATATATACAATACTCTTTTTTAAAAAAAAGTTTGCCAAATTGAATATTCCCTGAATTTAATATTGAGGAAACATCAGACAAGCTGAAATTGGGGAAACTCCTGAAAAACAATTGGATAGTACACTTTAAAAGGATCAAGGTCTTGAGCAATTCTTTCAAATTAAAAAAAAAATACTAAAGAGATATAACAATGAAATGCACTGGGTTGATACTGAACCAGACAAAAGACTTGAGAGGGAGACCTGGGGACATTCTAATAAAGTCTATGGATTAGATCTGTAATCCACAAACATTTTCTTGTTAAGTGACAAACAGTAAATATTTAGGTTTGTGGATCCCGTAAGGTCTCTATTGCTGAAACCCCTGCAGAGGGTTCAGGTCTCCACTCATCAATATGGCACATGGATGAAAGAAGACAAAGAGAACGGTCTGCAGTTGAAGGGGCTCTGGGATGAACAACTGCTCCCAGTGGAACAAAGGGCCACAAGTCTGACTGCTCAAGGCATTTACTGGTACCAATCTGGGAGGCAGGTGGAGGTCACGGCAGAGTGCATGGGAAGAGAAACACTGCAGGCATGGTATGTAAAGAGAAACACTGCACTCTTGCACCAGTCACAGAAGCTCCCAAATTAATGCTGAAGCAGATAACTTGATGTATGCAAGACTGGCACCTTTACTGCCAGGAAGATGTACTTCTTTTTGAGTCCCATGGCCTTAGCTGAGATGTTATCTCATGTATTAGCCCTGGAATTTTCACAGGCTCTTGCTCGAGCCTCCATTTCTGTGTCAGTGGGGGGCAATTCTGACTGCTTTGCTGCAGTGAGATTTGTTGGTACCCCAGCCAGACTCAATCCCATTCTTTTGGCCAATTAAAGGAACTTCTGCTTCTATACAACCAGCACCACATATCTCAGTAAATATGGTTGAAGTAGCAGTCAGGCAGTGATGGAGGCTTCATTTCTCAGGGGAGCACAGCTTGGTGGTCTCCCACATCTATGGCATATGGTGCTTCAATTCATTTTTAAACAACCTTCTAAAACATGAAATTTGTTTTTACCTCACCAGCTTTAGCAAAGGTGTGGTGGACTTCATTTTGATAACATCACCGAACTGTATGATTAATGGGGAATATGGGTGAAGAGTGTACAAGAAAGCTGGGCGTGGTGGCACGCTCCTGTAATCCTAGCACTAGGGAGGCTGAGGCAAAAGGATCGTTGCAAGTTCGAGACCAGACTGGGTTACAAAGTGAACCCAAGGCCAGCCTGAACTGCATAGTGAGACCCTGTCTCAAAAAGAAAAAAAAAAGTGTAAAAGTTGTACTGCTTCATAGCTCTAAGAAATTATTTCAAAACAAAGTTGAAGAGTTAAAGAAAGGTTAAATAAAATGCAAGTCCTGATCAAACAAAATACTACTATGTAAGAGTAAAAGCTGACACTTCCTTAAAGCCACTGATGGATTGAGCTTCTTGTATCCTCTTTCTGTGTATAGACTGCTGTCTCTTCCCTTCCTATCTCAGAGTCCTTTACAGAGTCAGTTCCTACCTATACTTCAGTTCTCAACTCAAGCTTCATTTCCTCAATCTTTCCCCACTGCCACCCTGCCCAGGTCTCTATATCACACCTAAGCAGTCTATACTTTCCTTCTTAACAGAAATGGCAGGCGTAATTAAATATTTAATGGTGAAGCACTCACTGAATGTCTGTCTCATCTCCTATAAAGCATACTCCAGCATGGCAGGAATCATGGGCCGTCTTCAGTGGTATATTCCAACACTGAGCTCAGGGTGATGCACACAGGAAATGGTCAGCGCAGTAAGAGGTGATGGACAGATAGAGTGAACAGCCCTCTTTGGCATGAAGTAGTAAAAAGGGCTATGGCAAAGGGACAGGTTTCAGAGGTGAGCTAAAAAGTAAGACTTCTCAATATAAGAGGTGACTTGCTAATCATTATACTGTCCAGAGGTAAAATAAGCAACTTTCTAAGCTTCTACCAAAGTTGATTTTCAAAAAAATTGAAGTAACAGGTTACACTGAGATTTTTTTTTAAGTTTCTCTAATTTTATACTCTGGTTGATTCTATTCATTAGCAGGTACAGGACATTTATATGTCTAATTAATAAATGAGCAGAATCATGACTCTAAATCTAAGAATATTTTATAAAATAACCATCATGAAGTAAAGAGCAACATGACTAAATACACTATTAACAAAATTAATAGTAACAGAGGAACAAACATCAACTGACTGGGGCTTTTTAAAGGGTAAATATAGTGAAAATATGAATGGATTCCATTATATCCAATAAAAGCCAATTACTGCAAACACAAATATCCTATCAATATTAATAATCTATGCAATTTAATCTATGTACTACCTAATTAAAAAGTTAGTTTTAGACTTATCCTATGACCAAGATATTTATGTTAAAACCAAAAAGATTATAACAACCTTGCTTTTCATTTAGCGCTAACAGCAGATTGTAAAGCAATAAGTGATATGACACACAGAAAGTAAATGCTACTTAGAAACAGATCAAAACATAAGAACATAATATGCTCACTCTAATTATACAAGGAAAGCTGAACACTCACTGATATTTGGTTTAGAGATATCTTCCCAGTGAGCAACTAAAATGACAGCCAGGTCCTCTTTCAGGGCCCCTTAAGGCACAATCCTTTAACTGAAATAAATCAGTATTTTTTTTAAAAAACACCATTTATTCTAACTTTCCCCTGAAGAAGTCATGTTATGTTCTATCAATTTTATCATAAAATAATTCTGTAAAATATTTTAATAAAGGTTAAGCTAATAATAGATATATTGAAGGGAATTAGTTTCTCAACACAAAAAAATATTATAATACAATTTTTTTGGTATTGTCACCAAGAAGCCAGAAGAACTTGCTGCTCATTTCCTTGGTTCTTGGTTCTTTGTACCCTTGAGGAAAAATTTCAGTCAAGGCACATAGGTGGCTATGCCCAAGTACTGGTAGAATTTATTGTAAAGTAGATAGAGAGTTATTCCTTCAAGCAAGAAGGTGAGCTGTCTTAGTTACTTTTCTTTCATTGCTAAGACAAAATGCCCAAGGCCCAAAATTAAGGAAGGAAAGGTTTATTTAATTCACAATTTGTTGAGGTTTCAGTCCATAATCAGCTGGCTCCAAGGCAGGATGGCATGGCACAGGGGCAACACTTTAAGGCACCAGAAGACAGCAAAAGCAGTCAGAGCAAAAAGGGGGAAAGAAGCATCTTCTCCTCCCTCATATTGTAAGCAGGCTATCAGCCCTAGGGTGGTTGTAGCACTCACATCATCTCCATACCCTCCTTTTGTACAAGATGAGAATGTTTACAAGGTGAGGTCACTACCCCCCTGCTGAGTTGCTAAACTTCTCAAGTTGACACAATGTGTCAACCATTACAGGGCCATGTCTCCAAGGCATCTGCTCCCAGTGCAAGTTTGGATGACTTGTTATGCACTCAGAAGTTACTCAGAGGTTCAGGGAACCATGGGATTATGATTTTTATTGACATTTCTCTTAGGGAAGTCTTCTAACTTTGGAATGTTGGTATCTTAAAAATGTCTTCCTTGTTGCTTTTTGGTGACAGTGTTCCTTGGGCACCTTATTCGTGTAAGAATCTAAACCAGGTCTCAGCCCAAGGAGCTAGGGTCTTTAAAGAGTGCTTCCATTTCTGATATCATTGAATGTAGGCCATGGGACCCAGGAATGCCAAGCAAATGGACAGCCAGCAGGCCAGAAATCTAAAGGAATGTGCACCATGTATAACCTTAAAGTGTCATTGTGCTCTGTGGCATTCTTAGATCTGAGACCTAAAGCAATTTTTATAAATGAATTACATTCTACATTTACCATAACTGGCAAAGCATGCTATTTTGGATCCCCTCCCTTTGTCCCTCAGGCCCACTAATGTCTAACAACCTGCCTAATAGTATCATTCACAAACCATAAAATGCATCATCTTAAAGACTGTAAGTTAGTACATTTTAGTACATCCACAAGGCACTACAAACTTCACTGCTGTCAATCCTGAAGCATCTTCATTGCCAGAAGAAGAAACCCTATACCGATTAGCAGTCCCTCCTTATTATTTCATCCGCTAACCCATGGAAACCACTAATCTACTTTCTGACTCTATGGATTTGCCTATTGTGGATATTTTGTATGCAGAATTATATCATGCATTTTCATATCTGGATTCCTTCCCTTAATATAAGGTTTCCAAGGTTTACCCATGTTTTAGTATGTGTCGGTACTTCATGCCATTCTTTTTTATTTGCAAGTAACAGTCTACGTCTATGCATGTTTATTCATGCCCACACTGTAAGTTATATATCTATTCATTAATTGATGATGGAGAGAGGAAGCGGAGGAGGAAGGGTGGGTAGGAAGAAGGAAAGAAGTTTAAGAAAGAAGAGAAGGAAGGAACCTAATGTACATGAATGCAATAGAGTACCATGCAGTCATGAATTACAAGGACTTCTATGAATGGATATGGATTGAATTTTAGGATATATTGTCTAATGAAAAAATGTAAAACATTTGTTTAAGAAGTTAGGGTAAACATCAATATGCATGAGTACACATGTAAACACACATACCAGTATACACACATGTATGTGTATGTTTGTACACACATGTAATATGCTTACCTTTGCAAAAAAGTAGCCATACAATGGAAAATTAATAAATGAGCATCTAGAGAAGGTGAATGAAAATGGAGTAGAAGGTACAAAATATAAGAGAAAATTTTTTCATTATTCTTTTTTATACAGTTTGAATATTGCAACAAAATATTTTACATATTTAAAAATTAAAATCAAGTAAAAATATGGAGTAGGGAGATAGACATATTTTTTCCTATTCTTTCCCACTAAGTGCAATGATAAACTCCAGACATTATGTATAAAATAAATAGCAGACAACTCTAAAAGTTGGAGAGAAAAAGTCTGACACAGTAGATACCTTGGTAGCAAAGTAACCACATAGTGGTACTTTCCCAAGGGGGTGTGTGTGTGTGTGTGTGTGTGTGTGTATTCCTCCCCCACCAGACTTGGATCCAAAGATGCTGCCCCGGGGCAGACAGAAGAACCCCGACAAATGCTTGCTCCCTCTAGCCAAAGGACCAGCAAAGGATCAGCAGAAAAGGACAGAAAACTTGTGCACAATGACTATTTCAGCTAAACATCAGAGAAAAAACTTTACAGCAGCCTGATCTGGGCCATCAAAGTCTATGGGTCAGGGGTAGAGGGAAAACTGGAAGTTCACCCCTGAAGTGCTGTGATGAGGGGTCTCCAACCCTAGCCAGAAGGTATAGAAGTCCTAGTAGAAAGATAGGGCCCAGTGGTAATTCAGGTAAAATCATGATGTAGCAGAAAATGCACCCCCACCAGTATACTTCAGTTGCCCAGGTGATAGTTCCAGTTCCAGTTCCAGGTGCTTCTGCCTGTTAGAAATGGCTGATCACTGTGATGCATAGCTGGTTACTATGCTGCACCTTGTAAGAACCAATCCCCAGTTGACAAGCCGTTCGGCCTCTGTACTTCCTGCCTGCTTATTTCACATAAGCCCTAGACCACCAGAGGTCAGGGCCCAATATTTTGGGCATGATCCCAATCAGTGCCCATGACGTAAAATAAATCTGCCTCCAAATTCTGGGTGTCGTTTTGGTGTTTCTGTTTGCTGCAGCACTGGTAGTGCCAGTGAAGACCTAAGAGAGAGCAACAACTTCTGCTCCCACCCAACAGTAAAAGGAGTCCCCACTCCAACAGGTAGAGTATCAGTGGGGTCCAGGTATAAAACCTGAATTGCTACCTTGACCTTGCTGTAATGAGGTAAGGATGTTTTTCCTTGCTGGAGTCATGGAGAAAAAAAGACAGTAAGGTTTTAATCCAGAGTCTCACAGCAGAATATAAAAATGTCCATGTTTTAATAGAAAATCATTTGTCATAGCAAGAAACCAGAGAACACCCAAACAGAAAGAAAATGGCAATTGATACGTAGATGCAAATACTGAAATTACAAAAAGTTTAGATTTATCTGACGATGATTTTAAAAACAGCCATGATAAATATGCTTCTATGAATAACTGTAAACACATTTGAAACAAATGCAAATAAAGAAACCCTCAGAAAAGAAATAGTCTCAGCAAAGAAATAGAACAATAAATTGCCAAATGAAAGCTTGATAATTGAAAAATACAATAACTAAAAGCAAAAACTCAAGTGGACTCAACAGAAAAAATGGTAGAGAAAAGTTTCAATGAATAAGATGAAACAACAGAAATTATCCAATTTGAGCAGATGGGAGGAAAAGATTAAAAAAAAGAATTAAGATGTGTTGTGTGTATGTACAGGTATAACTCCCACAAAGAATGTAATCATTAGGTACTGTAACATGTACTAATAAAACAATAGTAAATGAAAAAAGAAACAACAGATATTATCCAATGTGGGCAGAGATGTAAACATACAGATTAAAAATAGGGGTGAACCTCAAAGAAAATAAACCCAAAGGAATCCAAGTCAGGACACATTATATTCAAACTTCTGAAAGCTAAAAGAGAAGAAAAATAATATTGAAAGCACTCAGAGGAAAATAACACTTTACCTACAACAACAACAGCAACAACAAAAAACCAATTCAAATGAAAATGAATTTCTCAAGAGAGTTCATGGAGGCCGTTGCTAGGGAGGAATTATCGCTGCAACTGTCCACTGGCGTGAACTCCAACAGTCTGCTGGTGTAAAGATTAAATGCTGCCTTCCTAAAAATGCACAGAGTCTTCCTTTTGGTTTGGTTTGGCTTGGCAAATTTTCCCCAACATTTCTGGTTCCCTGACCAGGAAGGGCACCTCGCTGACCACTTAGGTCACTGGTGCAGGCCTCGCAGATTGCTGTTGGGGTCACCCCCATCTGAAGATAAAGAGGCTTACCCTCTGACTTCTTCTCAAAGCTCCTACACAACAGCGCGGACCTCATCGGACCCAGGGAGAACTTAGAACACGGCATGGACCAGGCCCTTGGATAAGGTAGGCCTGACCCGGGTTTTGCCCCACAGTTAACCTAGGTAACCTGCTTGTACCACCTCCACTGTGGACAAAAGAGAAATTACCACCTGTTTCAAGTTCAGCTGCTGGAATCACCTGTCTAATGGGGTTCACCACCTGTTTAGAGTTCAGCTGTTGGAATCACCTGTTTAAAGGCACTCGCCACCTGTTTTGAGTCCAGCTGCTGGAATCACCTGTTTAACAGCTGTCGACACCTGTTTGGACTTCAGCTTCTGTTCAAGACAGAATAGTCAACTGCTATTCTAGTTAGATCTGCCCATGGGTTGGAGGATAAAAATGTATTAACCTCTGTGTGCCTGTGCGTAAATGTATGGATTAAATGTATTCATGCCTTCAAATGTACAAGTCTTCAAAAATGCAAAATTGGGATTGCTCATTGTGATAGACATTATGTTTTAGATTGAGACATCTGTTTTTCTCTTGTGCTTTCCAGCTACTTGTGATAAGAGGTTCAAATCAAACCAACATGAGGTCACCAGTCAAATGTTCATTTAATTCATGTGATGTACATGCTGTATGTTACTCTGTTCAATACTAAGAGAGTTCATGGAGGCTATAGGAAATGGTAAATTTCTTTTTTCAATTGCTGGAAGAAAAAAAGAACAGTTAATCTAATGTTCCTCAATCCAGTGAAAATATTCTTTTGGAATGAAGGAGAAATTGTGGCATTGATAGATGAGGGAAAGTGATGAGAATTTGTCACCAGCAAGTAACAATGGCTGAAGGATGTCCTCAAAACAGAAAGGAGCACAAAGTAAGGAATTTTGGAAAATTAGGAAAAGAGACAGACTATATTAGACAAAAGATAAATATTTTCTTCTTTTCTCTAGTTTTAAATTATATCTGATGTTAAAACAGAAATTATAATCATCTGATGTGGTTCTAAGTACATCTTGAGGGAATACTTTATGACAATTGTAACATAAATGGGGAAATCCAAAGGGACAGGAAGGAAAATATGGCTTCTGTAGTAGCCTCAATGGGCCATCATTATTCTCCTGATCTGCGACTAGTCTGTAAGGCAAATAAGGCAAGGATAGGCTGATCGGGGTTGGCATTTTTCATCTCAAATATTCAAGGTTGATTATTTTTCAGCTAGGTCTTAGTTTAAGAGAAACACAGTACATATAACCTAATCCCTAGATTAACTACTGAAAAGCTACACAAAGAGAACACATAAACATACTGTAGATAAATCAAAATCAAGTTCTAA
Source organism: Dasyprocta punctata (assembly GCA_004363535.1). Taxonomy (NCBI): domain Eukaryota; kingdom Metazoa; phylum Chordata; class Mammalia; order Rodentia; family Dasyproctidae; genus Dasyprocta; species Dasyprocta punctata. The sequence goes on along the minus strand of RJWM01012145.1, from coordinate 34,697 downwards.
AAATTGGTCAAGTAACTCAGGACAGCAGAAAAATGAAAAATTTGGAGAAAAAAGAGAAAACTAAAAATAAAATTGTGCAGTTAATCTCTAACATATTAATAATTAAATTAAAATGCAAATAGTCAATGCATCAATTAAAAGTCAGATTGGGAAGCTGGGAGTGGTGGTACATGCATGTAATCCCAGCACTCAGGAGGCTGAGGCAGGAGGACCATTGAGAGTTCAAAACCAGCCTGGGCTACAAAGTGAGTGCAGGGCCAGTCTGAACTGCATAGTGAGACCCTGTCTTGAAAACACACACACACACACACACACACACAAGTCATATTGGGAGAGTGACTTAAAAAGCAAGGTCAACTAGAGAGATGGAATGTAGCTCTGTGGTAAAGCAGTTGCCAAGTGTAGGCAAGGTCCTTGATTCAAAGGCCATTACCACAAAAGACCAAACATACATTCAGTGTACAAGCACTCACTCCCTACTTAACAGTACAGACAGGTTGAGAATAAAATGATAAGTGATATAAACACTAATAAATGAAAGTAAGTAGGGCTATATTAGTATCAGATAAAGTAGAGTTCGGGACATAAAATTACCATAAATGAAGAGAGAAACCAGAAGGAAAAGTCAATCTAACAAGAAGACATAGCAATCCTAAATATACATGCACCAAACAGCACATTAAAAATACAGTAATTCCCCAAGTTATGAATGAGTTCCATTCTGAGAGAATTGTGTGTAAGTCTAATTTATTTGTAAGCTGACAGTGAGTTGTCTTTTCTGTCATTGTCAGAGCAAAATACCTGACACCCAAAGTCAAGGAAGGAAAGGTTTATTTAGCTCACAGTTCATAGAAGTTTCAGTCCACAATCAGCTGGTTCTAAGGCAGGGTGGCATAGCACAGGGGCAATGCTTCAAGGTGGCATATCGGGGACCTGGCCTAGATCCCCAATCTCCCAAATGAGTGTACGGTGAAAGTTTAAATAAATGAGACAAGTGGTATGAGTTTAGGGCTCCAGGAGGATCAAAACACCCTGCAGAGTTCTTGACCCTGAGGCTATGATGAGGGCAAGACAAAGAGCTTCTCTGGGCAGCTCATATTTATTTCCATTTTCAAACAAAGAGAGGAAATACTGAGGAAAGCACAGGAAATGAGCAGGACCTTGGGAGTCACTTCAGAGATTTCTCCAAGTAGTAAATTGTGCCAATTAAGTACTGTCTTATCTCCATGATGACATTTATGGTGGGAACGAGACTGCAGGAGTGAGATGTCTGCAGCTGCAGCCTCTATCTACTAATTGGGCTGGAGCCAGGTGTCTTTGGCTGTGGCCTTATCTTGCCCTTTGAGGTATCTCTGGCCTCACCGGCCACTACAGGCCTCAGCCAGGGCCAGTGATTCACAGAGGCTCACTTACTGTGAATCAGCTCCCATTGCCAGGCAAGGGGCTTAGGCCTAGGACAGGCTCACAGATAAACATAGAAAGCCAGTTGAGAGGGTTCCCCCGCCCAAGATCCACCCAGCCATAATGACGACAGTGCTTCTTCTTCCCAGCAATCTCCATGACTCCTCCTTCCCATAAACCCTTGGCAAAGCCCGCATGTGCGAAAAATAGCCCAATCACCTGTCACTGCCTCATAAAGGAAGTTATGTTGACTTCCTAACTCCCACCTCTGCCCAAGCTTAGTCCAATCCCCTTTGGCCACTACCTCCTAAGGATGTCAATTTCCTCCGTCCGAGTTTATTTAAGCCAGTCCCCCACCATGTGCCAGCAGAGAGTCATCAGAGAGTCCTTCCTGTGGTGGCTCCCTCCATGCCCACATTAAACCTTTTCTACTCTGCCGCCTCCCTTCTCTGATTCTTGCACTGCTTTAGATTGAGTATCCCAACATTTGACTCAATCACCAATTAGTTAATTTTAAATCCTGCACAGAGCCACTTCATAGTGGTCTCCAACAGTGGCAGAAGGCAGCAAAAGCAGCAAGAACAAAAACAGAGAGGGAAGAGCAAGTCTCTTCTCCTCCCTTATACTGTATGCAGGATGTCCCCCCTCCAGTGGGTGGATATCTCCATGCCCTCCTCTTGCACAGGATGAAGATGTTTACAAAGTGAGGACCCTGGCCCCCTGTAGAGTCTCTGGGTCAAACTTCTAAACTGCTCAAATTGACACAATGTATCAACCATTACATGAATCTTATACAGTACACCTGTGAAAGTTCACAACTTGAGTGTTCATGATTCAGGGACTTACTGTTCATGTCCAGCAAAAACTGACAAACTTAGGAGAGATCAACAACTGGATGCCTACATCGGAAACCTTCTTTCAACGACTAACAGAACATAGAGACACAAAAACAAGAAAGACTGTTTAAAAAGCCCTTTATGTACAGCACAATGAATAAATGAGATTCAACAGACATACACGAAACACTCAACATACTGTTCATAGTGCTTCAGCCATACCCGAAGCCATAAAACAAGACTCAACCACATTATAAAAAACAAAATCTTACAAACATGGAATCAAACTAGAACTCAATATAACAGAAAAGTAATGAAAAAATATCCAAATGTTTGGAAACTAAATAACACTTGTAAATAATCTATGAGTCAAAAAGAAGTCTCAAGGGAAATCCAAAGAGAAAATAATCCTCTGTCTTTCTCCCCCTCCTCTAAGTCAGTCAGGGGCTACCTCCAGTGAGGTGGTCACACGTGTGTGCCCACACAGTCTCCACATATGCGGGGTGACAGGGTTATCACAAGACCACACACTGGGGGGCAGAGTCCCTGAAGGTGCACAGACCTACAGGCCTGAAACCCAAGGACCTCATGGGCAGCCCCAGGAAACACACAACCAAGTAGAGTACCCCATAGGAAGAGTAGCTAGTGCCTCTCTAGCTGGAGAAGCACCCAACAAAGGATGCATTCCATATTTATGGGGTCTTGAAGGAACATCATTAATTATTCATGAGTTTTTCCCAAAAGGGGCAGGGGTGTCTGGACAGGGTGGAGGTTAGTTACTCTGCAAGTGTGAATTTGTATGGGATCCAAAATATGCTTAAAACTGTGATGTGCACACTCTAGGTAGAAATTCTGTTAGGGAAATGCATTATAATGGCCATATGATGAAGCTTAGGATCAGTGCTTAGATCTGCTGCTGTCTGTGCTTGTGGCCATCTCATCCAGTTTGCCCAAGCACTCCACATTATCAAAAAGACTATGATAGCTTTCTCTCTTCATTAACATCATGATTTACATTCCCCTCTTATCAGAAAAGTTGCAACTGCTTGCTTTCTCTGAGAGTGCTACTTCAAAATCCTACCATTACCGTCTTTTCACAAAAATAGAGGCTAATATTTTGAGGAAATGCATTTTAAGAACTCAAAATTCATTCAAGGTTTACAGAAGAAAAGTTAGTTTTTTCTACATTAGTATGAAAATAAGTCACTTTGCTTTCAAGTATCTCTCTTATTGATCTTTAGTTTCAAAAACTGTACTATATAAAACCTAGTAGTATAAGATCAAAAATTATTGTAAATTGAACTACAATGAAAACCATGCTCTGAACTTTTTTTGCTTTTTACAATGGAATACTTACAGTGTATTAATTACAGGCCTGTCCATCAGCTCTTTTGCTTGTTTGAGATAAAGGTCTTGCTATGTTGCCCAGGCTTGCCGCGACCCATGTGGCTCCTGAGGTTCTTGGGGTGAAGGACTGTGCCAGAGGATGAGAAAATAAAGAGAGAGACAAAGCTGGAGTCAGGTGGAGCCCTTATCCTCCTGATGGGAGGAAAGGAACTGCTCAACCAATGCTGCAGGTTTATTTATACACAGGGAAGGATGATGTCAATTTCAGCCCCTCTGCCTAGCAACCCAGGCCTGGATTGTTTAGGAGCCTCCTGTTTTGTTGGGCTGTAGGAGCATTTTTCAAGTGGTTGACCCAGGTGCTCTTTGTTACCTTGGTAAGGTCATGTCTGGGTCATTTTCCAGCTTCAAGGGCTCCCAACACAGGCTAGCCTTGAACTTTTGGCTCAAATCACCCTTCTGTCTCAGCTTTCTGAAGAACTGGGTCTGCAAGCAAATGCCAGAGTGCCTGGCTTCATCAGGACTTCAAAGTTTACAGGTGAAGCTACAGCAAAAACAGTTTCCTTATACAAAAATAAAGGACAACATTTTCAGCAGCATGTATTTGTTAATTAAAAACTTTATTGATATGCAATTCACATACCAAAAATCCATCCCTTCACATCATACAACTCAAAATTATATAATTTTGTTGGTTTTTAGTACACTTACAATCATACAATCATCACCACAATAATGTTAGTGCATTTTCGACAAATCCAAAATAAATTCTGTGCCCATTAGCTGTTACTTCCCTTTTTTTTTTTTTTTTTTTTGTACCAGGGATCAAACTCACAACCTCGTGCTTACCAGGCAAGCGCTTGAGCCACTGAGCTAAATCTCCAGTCCTTATTCCCTTTCTTTACCCTCTAAAATTTCAGCTTCTTAAACCACCAGATTACCCTCTGGCTCTGTAGACTTACTTATTCTGGACATTGTATATAGATGGTCATACAATATTTGGTCTTTTGTGGTTGGCTATTTCCACTTAGCATGTTTTCGAAGTTCATCATGTTGTGACATGTATCACTACTTTGTCCTCTTTTTATGGCTGAATAATAGTCCACTGTATGGATATACCTCATTTAGATTATTCATTCATCAGTTAACAAATATTTAGTTGATTTGAGTTTTGAGCTATCATGAAGAACTCTTTTATCAACATTTCTGCACATTTTTGTGTTGATTATACCCTTAACTTTTAGCCATATAAGGCAAAAAGTCAAATAGAAGAACTCTTATAGTTACAATTAAATTATATGAAAAATTTTTGGAATAATTTTAAATGTTTAAAGACTTAACAGTTTCCATAGGTAGTATCAGGAAGGTTTATCCTGACAGTGAAACTGGCATCATCACACTGTCACAAATTAAGAAATCTCTGAAGACTACACCTTCCCTATGATCCCTTCTTACACTAGGTCAACAACTTACTACCTCTGTTGTCTCACTTTGAATAGAAAAGTAAAGACTGGGTTGCAGGAATTGTTTGTCTTGGGGAAATTATCAAACATCACTAAGTCTACTCCAAGCATCAATAATGACTTTGCACATGAGATTGGACCTTGGATAAAAGTTATATGCTAAGCATGGTGTGCCCAGGTACTCTCCAGTTCCCCATTCTGGTCTGACATTCTTGGCTCTGCCAGCAGTTCTGGCCTGTGTTTTGCCTTTGTCAGGTTACTACCTCTGCCTGTCTGTAGGCATCTTTCTCTGTCTACACACAGATTGTCACTGCTGACTCTGCCCTGCCAACCTTCTCCACGCCACTTTTAAGATTCTGAACTGAACTCCAATACAGGTCGCCACGCTGGTTTCATGCTCCACTGGACTGTAGCTCTGCTAGGTGTACTTTGATGGTCAGAGATGTTCAGGAGAGACTCAGTGAATGCTTATGAATATATGACCTGTAAGACTTGCATCCATACTGCATATGTGACACTAAGGGGCCAAAATGAGTTTATGACCTAGATGTACTTCTCACTTATGAATTGATGGCATATTTCTCCCATGATCAAAGCACTTGGGAACCTCAACTTTTCTCATCAGATAGCATGGTATTATATTAATTCAAGTTCATCCACTGAATTTAATAATAGGGACAAATTCAGGGGTATAGGAAGCACATTCTGAAGATTGCATTTTAGGGTTGAATTTCACTGAAATTCAACCATTTTTTGTTTGTTTGTTTGTTTTTGTTTTTTTCTGACTCTAGCATGTGAGCCCAAGCCAGAAGGCTGAATTACAGTTTACTGCTGGGTGGCCCTGCCAGGCTCTGCCATTCTTTCAGAGGAGGGTTTCCCCGGGAAGCCAGAGTTTTAAGATAGTTGCAGGGCTCCAGTTGGGGAATATCAGGATTCTGCTGGTAATACTTCTGCAACTTCTCTAGAATTGTGGGCAGCCCAACTGTAGAGGCATAGAACATGGGCCCACCCCTGTGCCGTGGCCAGCCATACCCATGCAAGTAGATCACATCAATGTGCTCTGGGCTAGAAGCCATGCCTTCTCCCAAGATACGGAAGGCTTCATTGATCAGTGCGTACAAGCAGCGCTCCCGGATCTCATCCTGCCTAATGACACGTGGATTGATGTGATGGGTTTCTCTGTACTCTGACAGAAATTTGGAAAGCCAGGGGTCAGGTTTGTGAATCCGACCCAACGGCTTGTCATATTTATACCAGCCCTGACCTGTCTTCTGGCCAAACCGTCCCAATTCACAGAGCGTATCAGCAACGGGGCTGTATCTTGCATTGCCTCGCTTTCGGGCAGGAGTTCCTGGAGGCAGCCCAGGCCCAGTAAGACCTTGCCCCTTGCGAACGTTCCAGCCCACATCTAAGCCAGCAAGGTCAGACACTCGAAAGGGCCCCATTTTGAAACCAAACTCTTCCAGTACCTGATCTATGTCCTCTGGCTTACTGCCATCTTCCAATAAGAAAAGAGTCTGCTCAGAATAAGGTTTCAACATTCGATTCCCAACAAAACCATAACAGTTGCCTACAACTACTGCAATCTTTTTAATCTTCTTTGCTAGGTTCATAACAGTGGCAATGGTAGTGGGAGAAGTGTGTTGACTGGGAATAACCTCTAACAGCTTCATGATATGAGCTGGGGCGAAGAAGTGAGTACCGATGACCTGCTGAGGGCGATCAGTGGAAGCAGCGATCTCATCCACGTTCAGAGCTGAAGTATTGGTGCACAAAAATGTTTCTGGCTTGCACGCAGCGGACAGTTCAGCAAAGACCCGCTTCTTCAGATTCATGTTCTCAAATACTGCTTCAACGACTAAATCGACATTGGCAAGGTCCTTCATAGACGAACTGAACCTGGGTTTCGGTCCTGACTTATGTGGGCCACTCTGTTGCATGTTTTTGGATGCTTCCTTCTCCAAGATGGAAATTATTATCTTCTGTGCAGCTTCTAGTTGCTTTGGGTCTGATTCAACAGCAATCACAGGAATCCCGACCCTTGCAAAAGAAATGGCGATGCCTCGGCCCATTGTTCCCAAGCCTGTAGGTAGAGAGTGAAAAAGAATGATTCAAGGGTACTAGGAACTGGAAAATCAATTACTGTGAGAAGCTTCTATGGCAACGTGGTATTTAAAAAGATCGATTCAGGGATGGAGATGTAGCTCGGTATTAGTATGTGCTTAGCATTCTAAGGGACCTGGTTTCAGAACACACACACACACACATACACACACACACAAAACACAAATGAATTGAGTTCTGTTTTAGACTAGGCACTATGTTAAGTGTCCCAGAGGAAATAAAAATTTGAACACACACACGTGGTCATACAAGCTATTAGAACTAATAAATGAATCCAACTAAGTTTCACAACATACCATCGATGTACAAAAATCTGTGTATCTCTATGTATTAGCAACTAACAATCTGAGTATGAATAGAAAAAAAAATCCACCTAAAATAGCATCAAAAGAAAAACACATTTAGGAATATATTTAACAAATAACAGGGAGACCTGTGCTCTAAAGTCAATGAAACACTGTTGAAAGGCATTGATGAAGGGGAGTGGTATAGCTCAGAGTTACAGTGTTGGTTTGCCTAACATGTATGAATCCCCACTTTCAATTAGAAAAAAAGAAAAGAAAAGAAAGAAGTGAAAGAATTATCTGGGCATGGTGGCTCATGTGTCTAATTCCAGATCTCTGGGAGGCTGAGAGAAGAGATTGCAATCTTAAACCCAGCCTGGGCAACGTAGTGAGACATTGTTTTAAAATTTCAAAAATAAAAATAAAAATAAAAATGGCTGGGGAAGGCCAGGGATATAGTTCAGCGGCATAAGCACTTGCTTGGCAAGCACAAAGTCCTAAGTTTGATTCCCGGTACCAAAAAAAAAAAAAGAAAAAAAAAAAAGGCTGGGTGTCTTGCTCAGTATGAAAGCCCTGGGTTCAATCCCCAGTACCATGACAAACAAAACAAAAACAAACCCATGAAAAAACAGAAAGAAACATCACATTGAAGTTGATTAAATTGGGGCGACTGAATCATCCTGGTTGAGAAAGAGAAAAGAACAAAAAGGAATGTTTTAAGAAAAGGCAAGAAGAATGGTTACTGTAGAAAAATTATTTGATACTAAAGATGTCACTGTTTGTTTCCATTGCATTTCCTTTTCTTCCTGGACATGTCTAAGACTGTATTTTCTACACCCCTTACATCTTGATAGGGTCTATAACTAATTCTGGTCAGGGAAATATCATAGTGGTGGTGGGAGAGATGTAGGATCTGAGACTGGCTGCTGAAATCTTCTATGTGGTCCGTCATTGACACTCAGAGATAGAGGTCAGCTCTGAGGCCTTGGAAGAGGTCTCAGATCAGGTGTTGCCAAACTAGGGCTTATGGGGCAAGCCCAGCCACTATTTTGGACAGCCAGTGAGCTAAAAATGTTTTTGCATTTCTAAGCAGATGAAAAGAATACTATTTTGTGATATATGATGATTATATCAAATTCACATTTCAGTGTCCTTAAGCAAAGTCTTATTGGGACGCAATCATGCTAGTTACTTTCCATAATATCTATGGCTGTTTCTGCACACAGTGGCAGGTTGCGAGTAGATGCTATGGTCCACAAAGATTCGAATATTTACTATCTGGAACTCTGAAGAAAAAGTTTGCTGAAATAGAGAGTGGAACAGCCACCAGCTGGAAAGAACCTGATTCTGGAGGAGCCTGGCAAATCAGTCTTTATTATGCCACCTCACTGAGATTGCTTTGCTGTCTGTCACAGCAGCTGGTAATCTGTTATCTACCCAACGCGGTGTGGATGAAACAGCTTCGTGAAAGGCATTTATTATTTATTTACTTGTGCGTTTATTTATTTTTGAGACAGAATCTTGCTATGTAGTTCAGGCTGGACTTGAGCTCACTAGGTAGCCCAGGCTGGCCTTGAACTGGCAGCGATCACCTGCCTCAGCCTCCCAAGCACTGGGATTACAGTCATGCGCCACCACACCAGACTGAAAGCCATTTATAATGAGGACTGGTTTTGAATATAGAATATATCAGCCCTCAGATATCACTGACTTAGTTTCTCTAGATTATATTTATTTACTTTTCCAAATTTATTAAATTATTTAATATTGTATATCACCTACAGTATAATAAATGAATATATTGGTATATATGTTTTATATGATTTTTTAAAATTATCTGGTTTGTGAATTTTTAAATGCCCACATTTCTTTCAGTAATGAGAAGGCCAAGTAGCTCTCACTGCTATAGCAATTTCCATCCTAAACTTTGACTTGAGAAAACATCAGGAAGTAAAGTGTGGGGTTCAAAACTAGTTATTAGTTCCAAGCTTCATACAAAGCTTCTAACATTAGAGAAATTGCAGTCTCTGTGGAATTAAGGAGTAACGGGATGCTATGGGCCAGTGCTCTGTGAACTTGGAACGGGAAAGAGCAGAAAAGCAGAGCACCATGGTGAAGACGCACTGCAGGACTTCAGGGCCTGCGCCTCGCCACAGGTGTCTGCTGAGGGTCGGGATGTCAAAGGGGATTCTGGGGTGGACCCAAATCAACTCATAATCCAAACGCTAACGTGCATCAGCTTAATGCTCTTTAGCTCTCATTTTAAGTCTTTTTTCTTTATTTTTCTAACCACTTTCACTTAATAATTGAAATAAAAGCACGCACAAAAACAAAACTAAGCTGGGCATGGTGGCCCATTCCTGTAATTCCAGCACTTGGGAAGCTGAGGCAGGATTGTTGTGAGTTTAAGACCAACCTGACTACAAAGTGAGCTCAAGGCCAGCCCAAACTGCATAGTGAGAATCTGTTTTAAAAAGATAAAACAGCAACAACAACAACAAAGAACAAAACTAACACTGCTCTAAATGAGTTTTGAACTCTTCCGTATAGTGACACAACTGTGTGATCTTGAGACATTCAGAACTGTCAGTCGGGGATGGGGGAACCAAGTTTTTGCCGTTAGCTCTTGCGTTACCACGCACACACACTGCACTCGTACTGACTCTAGTTCCCTACTTTTGCACCATGAACACAGACAGACAGGGAAAAGGAGCTGTGTTCCTCTACCAAGTTCACTGCCATGGAAGTGAATTTGCTCAGGAACCTCACTTACCTACTAAGATAAATCAAGAAAAAAGACACTTTAAATACCTCTGCAGTGATTAATGAACTGCATTCTCCTCCCAGCCTGATGGCCACGAGAGCTCAGGTCAGGTGGAAGAACGTGCACGTGCAGAGGCAATGATCTGAGCCTCGTCTCTGGCAGCACTGAGAGGCCTGGGTGTGGGTCCACGGGTGTGCTCAGCTGGGAGGACCAGGGTTGGGATTTTGCCAGGGAGCACGGTAGAAGGTGAGTGACTCAGAGTCTGAGGACACTGGCAAGAGAATGGCTGAAGTGATCACCCTTCAAATTAAATCTGAATACTCAAAAAGAAAAATAAATAAAGATAAGGGGAACTGATCAAGTCAAGAATGTGGGTGAAATAACCAAGTACAAGACACAGAAAGATAAGCAACTGTGGTGAAACAGTAAGGTTTCAAATTTCAGAGATGAAGAAGTTTCCCCAAGGATGGCAAGACCTATGGGGAAGCCAGCAGTGTAGATGGTGAAAGCGAGGTGGAGTGAAGCAAACATCACTGCGTCTGAGGAAGCAGAGAAACACAGAAGCTATAGCAGGTAGGATTACCCACACAATTAGTACGGGCAGTGAGACTGGGGTCTAAATAGATGGCTGTGAGCCAGGTGCCAACATTTTCAGGAAATGAGAAAGAGTGATGACACTAAAGAGGACGGATGGAAAGATGAGCCCATCGAACAGGTCCACAAATGAAAGGGTCCAGAAAAGAATAAGAGATTTGAGAGAGAACTTAAAGGGGACTCTCAGGACCATGGCATGTAGGAGAATCAGGGACATTCTCATGAGCCAGTTGAGGGGAAGCAGGTCCTCAGGATAAGCCAGATTTTTGGTCAAAAGCCCAGGGAAGAAGATGAGCAATCGGAACATTCTAGAAGGCATGTGGGAATACCAGAAGGCTGTAAAACAAAGCGATAGTGGTTCTGCACTGGGAGAAGAGCATGGATCCAGGAACCAGAAAGACAACAGAATTCATTTCAGTGCCTATCTATAAGAATGACATGACACAATTTGAAAGGTACTACAAATAATCTCTGTAGGAGTGAATCATACAGGGAAGAAGTAGGGGTGAGTAAAAAAACACTCACAGGCCTGGAGTCAGACAGACCTAGAGGGAGGCCTTCACACTGCTGGGGTTTAGCTCACGGTTGACAGTGTTTATATCTCTAGGACTCACCCATACAATAAAGAAGGCTCAGGGAGACTAACTGAGCTAACATGAGTACTATGTTCAGCCTAGAACTCAGTGCCCGGAGGCCCTAGTTTATGGCAGCACTCGACACGTGCAAATTTGGAGAATCCCACACATGGCCCCATAGGCTCACCAAGGACACCGACGGAGGAGACGGGTCGGGCGGTAGCTGTTTTCCAGGACGCTCCCGATGGGGTTGACCACTTAGGCGCACTTCTCTCAGCGAAGAAAGCATACTGCAGGGCTCTGGCCTGCCCGGATTGCTGGAGGAACTGAAACAGCTCCCTCTCTTTATTGATGCCCTCTTCATACGGGTACTTCACGGAGGCCTGGACTGAAAGAACACACTTCTCGGGGGCAAGGTACCCAGGGTACTGCCTCCGCACCTTCTCGAAGGCTTCTCTGAAAATGGTGTCCATGTTGGGCAGGCTGGGGACGGGCCTCCTGAGGATTCTGCGAGGTTCTAGAGGTTGATCTGAGAGGAGTAAGAAAGAGAAGAGCCTTAGTAATGGAACTTACTCTTCCTAGCAAAGTAATAACAATGGATTCAAAGTACCAGACTAAACACTATTGTTCAAGATATTTAATGGAGCATTAATACTAAAATCTCTGGCACGGTTCTAATTTGGCCCTATCAGATAGAATTTAATCATGCCCATAATCCCAGCATTTTGGAGGTTGAGGCAGCCTGGGCAATTTATACCACATAGTGAGACCCTGTTTCTGAATAAAAAATAAAAAGGGCTGGGGATTTAGCTCAGTGCAAAGGCCCTGGGTTCAATCTTCAGTACTACAAAACAAACAAACAAACAAACAGAAAACAGGGTAATGGCAATGCAAAGGTAGACATAGAAATGAATGGAAAACAATTGGGAGGGCATCAATAAATCCTTCCATGATGGCTAATTGATTTTCAACACAGGTGGAACACAGCTCAGCAGTGCAAGAGGTGTCTTTTCAACATGTGGTACTGAGGTAATTGAATATCCACATACAAAATAAATAAGAGTTTTAGATAATTAAAAAATAGTATAGAAACTAATTTAAGATGGACCAGAAATCCACAGATGAAATAAACTTCTAAAGAATTGTAGAAGACAACAGAGGAACATCTTTGTGATGTTGGGTTAAGGAATGCTTTCTTATGCACTCTCCCAATTCAAAAGTATTATCAATAAAAAAAATTGTTCAAAAAAAGGAATTAAAGACTATCTGACTACAAAAGACACCATAAGAAAAAGAAACAAAGAGTATGGTATGGGTCAAAATATTTGAATGGCAGGCACGATAATACACCCCCCCCAAAAAAAAGCAGGGAAACAAAATGAAAGGGGAAGCACAAGACTGCAAATGAAAATAAAAGTAAATAAGTAGAAACTATGCTGCTTTTTGGGGGAGGGTACCGGAAATAGAACTCAGGACCTTGCACTTGCCAGGTAGGTGCTTATGCCCCTGAGCTATATGTCTGGCCCTGGAAACTATGCTTTTTGTGAGATAAAAATAGCAAGTACAAATAAGGTTCTGTGATTCAGTCCTTCTGAACTGCCCTATACTTCTACTTTATATTTCTAGCAATTATTTATGACAAAACAGCACCAAGAAATCACAAGACTTCAAACAGTGATACTCATTAGAGACTGCTGCTCCAGTTGTACCAAGGACCAGATGCTGGGGGCTGACCATGGCAGCCTTTATGTTTTCAGAATAAGGTTTGGAATCGATGGGTTTTGTGGAAGCCTTTCCTTCCCTGGAGGAAGAATACAAAGCTCCTGAAGGAGACTGGTTGTGTTCCACACGGCTAAGGTGTCTCCTGACACAAAGTCCTCAGCCCATTTCCCTATCAGAACGTGCCATTTCCGCACTAACCAGGCCTCCTTTTTTCTTTGGGGGAAAATTTATCAGGTTCAAAATCCCACAACTTTTTCAATGGAATGTCTTCAAACGACCCTTTAAAAGGAGTCACCATGCAGGAAAGCAGATGTTCTGTTCTGCCTGTAGCCCAATATTCTACACAATTATTTTTCCTAGCAATTTTTACCCACTCCTTCTTGTTTATATAAATCTGACAACCTCCACAGACTGAAGAGTTTAAAATCCTTTTGCTTAATTAGAGAAACACTCGTGTCATAAACATTTCCAAAGGTACAATAGGGTAAACTGTAGAAAGACTCTTGCCAATTGCTTCCACCAGTTGACCAGTAGTATAGTCAGAAGGAACCACTCCACTTCTTATGAATCATCACAGACCTATTTTATGCAGAGTTGCATTTATATACTCTTCATTCTCTTCTGACCTCCCCATTTTTGTTACACAAGTGGCAAACCACCACATGCAACGATGCTTTTTCACTTAATACTAAAAATACACCGTGGGTTTTATACCCTATTGGTAAACGCTTTTTAAAAATTGTATCATATTCTACCACATGGATGGCCCATAAAATATCAAAGAATTCCCCCATTAAGATGGACATTGAACTTGTTCCCAGTTTGTGCTATTTTTATCATTCACTTCTTACCTAAAATTTTCTGAGCGAATTTGATTGCTTCTTCAATTGGGTCTGATTTGACGACTGCATCCAGAATACCCAGCTTGAGTGCTTCACTTGCCAAAACATGCCGTCCTAAAAGAGAACAAAATAAAACAGTTAAAGAGCAATGTGAGATTAAAGTGAAAGCATTGCACTCTGTACAGGAAAAGTGTCTTTCCTGGATATAAATGTCTATTAAGTGAAATGAGTAAGGAACACCCTGACTGCCGAAGTAAAAAGATCATTCAGCGGACATAGCCAGTAATTCAAATTCAAGGCACAGCTCCACTTTTAGTCTGTATGACCATTGGGAACTATGCTAGGACCACAATTTCCTCAATGATAAATAGGAATCATTACAATTACCTTTCTAATTCTGAGTATTGGGTGAAGATTAAATAGTCTCTTTATAGTTTGCAAATCCTTTATAACTTTATAACTTCTAAATCTCTGTACACATACAAGAGGTGGTGGATTTTCAGATAATAGAGGCGGTGGCAGCGGAGAAGCAGCAATGTTGTCTGTCATACATAGCCACATGTCAGAGGCTGCAACTGATTGACAAAACAGTCCCCAGATGTGAACACTATTAAATGGGTTGAGGGAAAAATAGCGATTACGTTGATGTGAGGTGAGGTAGGATGGAAAGCAGGCAGAGAAGACGAGGCCATTGCTCCTTCAGTCCCCTGGCAGTGGGCTGTGGGGCACGATCACAAACTCCAGTGAGCATTCTTAGTCTGGTCACTGATCTCAAGCAGTAGCCACAACTTAAATCTCATTCCACAGGTGGCAAGAGCTGGTGCCTGGGGAGTGGCAGCATGGGCGGCTTGCAGGGTTCAGTGATGGCGCCAGCATCCAGTATGGGACGTCACCTCTAGGACTCACAGAGCCTTCATGAGGGTTGCATTAATCCCAGAGCATCTCAGCAAATCTTCACCAGCTGGAAAGAAGTACTGTGGTCTGCCAATTTTGAAATAGGGTGCTAGGTCCATAAGCGTCCATCCCCACAGGGTCAGAAGGAAGGTGATAATGACACTGTCATCTTGCTTTCTTGCCAGCACGATGCTGCCTTCAGAAAGGGATCATCAAGTCAGTCTTGGTGGCAACAATTTCGGTGTCTGGTTCCAATTTCTAGGACAACATCCCTATTCCTGGTTCTTAGGGGTGCTTCAGAGAACTATAAATGGATTTTCTTGACCAGTCATTTTGGTGATTCTCCAGGGGTCCCTTTGGAAAAGCAGCATTTGGATACATTTCTTGGAAACAGGCTTCCAGATTCCTGCCTAAAATGAGCAGGGGCTGCTAGTGTATGAGTGGTGTCAGGGTTCAATATCCTGTGTAGAAAGACACTTAAGTAAAGGGTAAATAAGTCAGGCTTGCAGGGTTAAAAGATCCAGAGGACACAAATGGAAGGTAGAAAGGTGAGTACTAAACAAATCTCTTGGGAATGGAGCAGAGCCATGTCAACAACTCCCAGGATGGACTGATCCATTATTTTCTCAGCGATGATGGTGTCTTCCAGCTTGAACTTCAGAAAAAAAAAAGAAAGATTACCTCTACTGTTCTTCCAGGATCAATGACGTTCAAAGTCCTTTTGAGATAGGGAAACTAATGTAACTCTTAACTTGCTGGATGTCAGATACATCGAGCTCGAGTTTTTGGAAATCGAAGAATGAATTCTGAGGAACAACAGAGGTTAAGAGTAGGAAAAATTTATTGAGAGAGAGAGCTCTCAAGAGGCAAGAGGGGACACGAAAGTGGGTTGCCAGCGAGCCCACTTTTTAAAGGAAGTTTTAAAGAGCAAAACCACGAGATTGGTACAAAAATCACAAGGTGGGCACACCAGGGGTCAAAACTATGATCAACAAATGATATTATACATACTGCCACTCAGGTGATACTGATCCAGTAGGGAAGCAGGTCACATAGCAAGTGTACATGGAAAGACCATTTTAGGAAGGGATGGGTTTGGATGTCCTGGACACCCAGTGGGTGACCAATGTCTATCTAGACTTTATTGGACAAGGTGATGTTGATTATAGTATCTTTAATTTATTGCTTATCCCTCAGGGAGGCACATAGGCCTGGTCATTTTGTCTTTATCTTGAGGCCTCTAGATGTGCCTCTCCTCACAGTTGTCCTGTGTTTTCATGTTTTGTACTGGCTTCCTTGAGGGCCTCACTCTGTCTATAATATTTTTACCTAACTTGGCTGTCTATAATATTCCCTTCTCTGAAGAGGTACCCCTAGCTGACGTGAGGGGGCAAAGGGTGATGGCCATTTGGGCTATTTTGGGCTGAAGGCAGCCAGAGTTGTGATCATCAGTTAGAGATACTCTACACGGTCTATCCAAAGCTCTCAATAGGTGCCAGGCATCTTCTTCTTGGGTAGGCATATAGCTTTAGGTCTGGAGTGAACAAGGCCAAAGAATTAGTTAAGTATGCACAGGTCAAATAAGATCAGCAAGACTGTTATGAATACAACCAACAAATTTTTCCACTGGAAGAGCCAGTAACTGCCTCCTACAAAAAGGGTAAGAAGAAGGTCCAGGGAATTTTAGAATCTGACAGGCATTAACCTGTCACTTAACATCTTGAGCAGGCATTGACATATTAGCAGAAGGATCAGGAATGTGCATACATTTAGCTTTCACAATTGCACAAGTATTCCCTTGAGCTGCCATTAAGGTATTTAATGCCATCTGATTTTGGAGGACAGCTTGCCTCATTAATTTTATTTTTTCATTTAGGAGAGAGAGACCAGGTGAGTTGTCATTTAAAACCAATTGGGTATAGTTAGCCAAGGCCTCCATGTGTTGCATGACATCTTCTAATCTAAACAAAAGGACAAAGATAGAAGCCAAATGATTATACCAGTGAAACACAATCCTAGACCACTGATGTTGTAGATGGGGTAAGTCCTTAGGCTTGTTGATATTTTTTATACTTCTGCCTTGTAACCACACAAGTCCAGTGTGCACCTCCATATCCATTCAGGAGGTATCCAGGGCCATAAATTGGTTCCACAGGGCAAATGAGTGCCATTGGAGGCTTCCCACGTAATTCCAGGGTGATTAAACTAGTCTGTTGAATGCTGGAGGGGCTGTGGACAAAAAGGAACACTTCTCCACTGTTGATAGGAATGCAGGTTGGTGCAACCGCTGTGGAAGTCAGTGTGGAGATTCCTCAAAAAGCTAGGATTGGAGGTCCCATTTGACCCAGCTATTCACCTTCTGGGTAAGTTCCCAAAAGAATTAAAAACATCCTACCACAGCAATATATGTGCACCTATGTTTATAGCTGCACAGTTCATAATAGCTAGATCTTGGAAACAACCTAAATGACCCTCAACAGAGGAATGGACAAAAAAGATGTGGTATTTCTATATAATGGAGTACTACTCAGCTATAAAGAATGATAAATTAGACATTTTCACTCTTAAATGAATGTGCCTTGAAAATAAACTTCTCAGTGAACTAAATAAGTCACACAAGTGACCATCGCACTGTTGTACTGGTTTAATGAACTGAAAGAAAATCTATCTATGTATATAAAAAATTAGTTAAGATAGTTAAGAAAAAGAATTTTGAGTGAAAAGTAGTTTTCACAGGGTCATTTTCAGATTTCATTTTTAATGTGAAATGTTTTTTTAAAAATAATAGAGCAATCATAACAAAAAAAGAGGTAGTCATATAGCTGGCTTCTCTTCATTCATTGAGGGGCAAGCTTTGTGCTAATAATTTTCTGGACAATGTTTCATGTCTATATCTTATACCCTAAACCACTGCTGTGAATATAACAATATGCAATGTGTTGATTATTGTTACTCTCCTGTTAGCCTGTTGTGAAATTCTGTTTTACTTTAATTTTCTTATTTTTCTTCTGTTTAAAATTAAAAAATAAAAATAAAAATAAACTAGTCTGTCATAAACCAGTCTTTGACCTATAAAGTTATGGTGTGTATACATTGTTCTGAGCTTAGGGGAGTTAGGCCAATGAGAATAGGAGTGAGTTCTTTGTTCCCAACCTGAGGGAGCCTTCCTATTAAAGGGTCCTATAGTGGAAGTTAACCCATATCTGTGCTTATTGGCTCGCATGATAGGACTCTTCCTCTTACTGAGATCCACTAAGATCTGCAGAGAGGCTTTAGTGACATTCTTAGAAAAAAATTTATGTCCAGGATCATTAAGGGTGGAGTTTATGTTTGGGTCGAGTATGATCAAGGGACTCTACCCAGGTCACAGGGGACCGAGGGAAGACCCTCGAGCAGCTTTTTTTGCAGCTGCATCAGCCAGATGATTGCACTGAGATACTTGGTCAGCTCCTTTTTGGTACCCACTAGAGCAAATTACCACCACTTTGGAAGGTATATAGACAGATGATAAGTTTGTCTACCTTCTTCTTTGCTTCAGGGGAGGCCCACTGGCTGTTAGATAATTTCTTTCTTTTCATGTGGCTGCATGAGCGTGCCGCATCAGGAAAGTGTGCTTTGAAATGGCCTAAGTATTGGCTTTCTGTCCTTCAGTGAGCTGCAAAGCCCTTTGTCAGAGCTATGAGTTCTGCAAGCTGGGCATTAGTCCCAGGTGCAAGTGAAGAACTTTTAAGTGTCTGATGTAGAGTCGCTATTGCATAGTCTGCCTTTATTGCCCATTTTCTATGACAGAACTACCATTGCAGAAGAGGGTCAAATCAGGGTCAGTAAGGGGTGCATCTAACAAATCATCTCTGGCTTTGTATGTGTGGAGCATTACCTGTTTGCAATCATTTCAGCCTCAATTTCCTCCTTTTTTGGTAGAAAAGTGACAGGGTTTAAGGAGGAATGCATCTTTATCCAAATGGCTGGTCTTTCTGGAAGTATATTCTGGTATTTATGAAGTTAGCTGTCTGATATCCATAGGCTGTCTTTGGAAGAAAGAAGTTCTGCAACATTACGAAGTATATATGCAGCGAGAGATTTGCCTAAAGTCAGCCTGGATGTGTCCAGTACCAGGAGAGCTATGGCAGGCACAGCCCTAAAGCACACAGGACATCTCTTTGCTGCAGTGTCTGATTCACGACTCAGATAACCTACAGGTTGTTGAGCAGATTGCTGATCCTGTGTAAGCACTCTCAAAGGTTTTCATCAACATATAGATTAAACTGGTGGCCTGTTGGTAGGCTCAGTGCTGGGGGGTATAGAAGTGGTTTTTAAAGTTCCTGGAATGCAGTTTTAGAATCAGTTCTCAAGTTAAAATATGGGGATCTGCCTTTTGGCCTTCCTCTCTAAGCTGATAGTGGGGTCATGCGATCTCACCATAACCTGCTATCTAAAGGTTACAAATACCTGTGATTCACAGGAATCCGCTTAGCTGATTTAGGATCTTGGGCTGGAAGGAAACTATTGGTTTAATTCTCTCTTTCTGCAGTCTTTTGGTTTCCTTAGATATGACAAGGCCCAAGTATTTTACCTCAAGGCTGCAAAGTTGTGCCTTAGACCTACAGGCCTAATGACTCCTATCTGCTAGAAAATTTAGCAGAGCATGGGTGCCTTCACTAGAGAGCTCTGAGGAGGAGGCACATAACAGTATATCATCTCCATATTGCAGGACTGTGACTTGGGAAAATTTTAAATATGCCAAGTTGTGGAAAAGAACTTGTCCACAAAGATGAGGGCTGTCTCTGAACCCTTGAAGAAGCACAGTCCAAGTCAGTGGAGAGGCCTGATCATGAAGATTTTTCAGAGGCAAAAAGAAACTGGGAAGCTATGTAAAGGGATACAAAAGAAGGCATTTTTTAAATCTAACACTGAAAACCAACTGTCGTCTTCCAGGAACTAAAAAGGAGTTAGGTACCACTCCTAGGTGGGTTAGGTATCAGTGAGTGGGTTGACACTACTGCCACATTTATCAATCTAAGGTCCTGCATCAACCTCCACTTTTTATTGAGTTTTTGAACTCCCAAGACTGGAGTATTGTAGGGGTTGTTACAGGGTGTAAGTAAACCTTGTGCCCTTAAATTATCAATTATAGGCAATAGCCTTTTTTTACCTTTGAGTGTTAGAGGATATTGGTTCTGGTGAGGAAAAATAGTGGAATCAGATGTATTTGTGTCAGGGCAGTTCTTATTACTCTTTTTATTCTACTTTTAGTTGCCCATACTTCAGAAATTATTTCTGCAAGACGATGGGGAGGCAGCATATCTGACCTGGGTACATGTACATTATAGTATTCAAACAAGATAAGACATCTCTCTCCAGGAGGGGAACTGGACTTTCAGGCATAACCAAAAAGGAATGAGAGAAGAGGAAGTCATTCCAACTATGGCCTAAGAGTTGTGAGAAACAGTGACTCCTTTCACTGAAGTATGACAGCTGGAAGGAAGGCCAGGTTCAAAAAGAAGGATCAAGAGACAAATGCCAGGGCCCAACAATAGGCTGGTTTCTTTTCCCTCTATAGTCATGATTCTGTGGAGATGACAGTCTGGCCGGAAGAAGAAGGCAGAGACTGCCCCATGGCCCTTCAGTCTTGCTGGACCAGTCTAGTACGATGATTTTGATCCATGGGACCTCCATCTCAGGGGACAGTCACACTCCCAGGGGACAGTCACCTTTGTAATCAGGGCATATTTCATGGGGTCTCTCATATGATGTATCTTATTGCATTCCCCCTTAAGGTGGCCTGGCCTTTCGCAGCAGTAGCAGTTAAGTGTAGTTGTTGAGCTCTTCTTTGAGCCTCAGGAATCAGACTTAGTCTATTCCTTTTAGGGCTGCAACCAAGGCAACCACTTTCTCTTGGCTTCTTTGTTTTTTCTCCTTGACCTCTTCCTGGTTTCAATTATAAAACACTGAGAAGACAATTCTCACTAAAAAATCAAGTGAGCTGTCTAAAGCAAAAGCCATCTTTTCTAGCTTTTTCTTAATATCTGAGGCTGACTGAGTAATAAACTTGCTTGAAGAATAATCTGTCCTTCTACTCAATCAGGAGCCAGGAATGTATGCTTTATCAATGCCTCTCGAAAATGATCTAAGAAAGCAGAGAGGGATATCATCTTTCTCCTGATGAATAGTTGACAATTTAAAATAACTGAAGGGCTTAATGCTTGTCTTTCTTAGACCTTCAAGAATACATGTCTGAAGATAATACCCATTCCAATCTTCCATCTGGTTGATCGGTCAATAAGGATCTTGTGTAGGGACTGTTTGAGCTCTAGTAGGAACCAGCTGTTTCCCTGGTTACCCATCTTTTGGTCTTTTAAAATTAACAATATTACACTCATTTCTAAATGTAATAGCAGCTTCTGAAAACTTTCCCAGATCTTGTTTGATCTGTTTGAGGTTAAGGAGAGAAAAGGACACACTGACATGAGTAGGGTCAAGTTCTCCAACTACCTCCCATAAGGGATACTGTCCTTAAGAAGCTTAAACAAAATCAGATCGGGTTATAGTTCAGCAGAGGTTTCAATTAAGGTTGGCTTGAAAGCCTTGCCCTTATAGTCCAGAGGGCAAGTAGGGGAACCTCAGGTTCAGTAATAGTAGGTGAGCCTTTAATTACGGTTACCTTGGTAACCTTGTCCTTAAGATCTGAAGGGCAAGGGAGGGGAACCAAAGGCTCAGTAATAGTAGATGTACCTGATTGTGCCTTAGGACCCAGAAGTGTCTGGTCTTCCTGTAACTTGCATTTACAGTTTGAACACAAGTAAGGACTGTCTCTTAACACAAAGAAAGTCTGAACATAAGGTAATTTTAACCATTTCCCATCTGTCGCAGTAGAAGTCTATTTACTATTCTATCATAACCAATACTTCCCTCTGCATTCCATTTTGTTTCTAGGGGATAGACATGCAAGCATACAGAAAAACATTAAACAGCTTTTTTCAATATGAGACGGTCAAACGATTTTCAGCGTTTAAGGATATATCTTAAAGGGGTAAGAGAATTTGACTTTGAGTTTCTCATCTGTAAAACAACAAGGGGAAAATAGGCAAACCTTTTAATCCCCACTTGGTTTCTATACCATCTCAAGGCATGCATTGCCTGAGGAGAGCTGCTCCAGAGCAGGTGGCTGCCATCTGGAGAGTGACCAGAAGATAGATCGGGACAGACTGGCCATTGTTACTGGTGAACACCCTGCCTTCTCCAGAAACATGTTTTCCCAAAAGCACAAGCTATAGTTGATTCTAGCTACAACAGTCATGTTTAAAGGAAGCATTGATAACAAAATTAAACCAATAATTGAGAGACCTGAACAACTGCTTTTCAGTTCTTTGAAAGAGAGAGAGGAGAAAACAAAAATCAAAGAGTAAATTGGAAGTAGTTGGAGTACTTCCCAGCCTGAAACAAGATCACTTCCAGAGACAGAGAAAAGCAAAGAATGACTGGGGAAAATTTTTCCCTGGGCTGTAGGGCAAAGAAGTCCCCAAAACATTTGTGCTGTCTACATACCTAGGCCATCTTCCTTAGCAAGACAAGGCTGTTTTACTCAAAATCCATTGTAAAATTTCTACGCCTTTAAATCGTGAAACCCACAGATTAAAACCTGTACTCATCATCCAGCAGCCACGACTTACACATTAGCAAAAGTACTTCCCTCACCCGCACACATAAACAATAAGAACCAGGCCTAGGAGGGGAGACGGACCCAGTACGTTGGAGATTCTCCCTTAAATCAAATGTGTTTTGGTTCCTTAAATATTATGCTTCAGGAAATAGTTCCTCCTGGTCTTATCCAGAAATCAGTTCTTTCCACAAAGTCCCAGGTTCAGTTTCCCAGCCCCTGAAGACTGCCCAGAATACTAAGCAAAGAAATCACTTTTACGTGTATTCTTCTGGATGGGCAAAATTCTGATCAATCTCATGAGACCCAGAGACGAGCTATGTGTTCCTCATCTAAGATGACTTTGCATTAGCAAATCCTCATTTTCTATGGGCTCAACTTAGGAGTTCTTCATTATTGGATGGGGGGAAAGGTTTAGACAGTTCAGGGCTCCTCTCTCTCTAATACTTAGCAAAAACATGCCTCTAAAAAAGAAAAGTACAAAGTGACAGGAAAAGATCAGAAGTGAGATCAGAAAAAGAAGTCTTCTCACATTCACAGTGAGTTACTGAGACAATTTGCCCATGAGCCATCACATTCAGCTTGGAAAGGTGAAAGTGGGGAATCTCAAGAGGTACAATTGCCTCCTCACCAGTAGCAATTTCTATATTGAATATTGAATATTGAGGCAGAACAGACTCAATATTCCCCTCTAGAGTGAGTGTAGAAGGGAGAATCAGGCCAAATTGTCCCACCCAAACCTGTCCTCCAAGTGTTAAGAATGGCTGTCAACCTATTGTCTTTTTTTTTTTTTTTTTTTGGTGGCACCGAGGATTGAACTCACAACCTCACGCCTGCCAGGTAGGTGCTTCTGAGCCAAATTCCCAGCCCTAGTTTTTTGAGACAGGGTCACACTGTGTAGTTCAGGCCAGCCTTGCACTCATGTGGTAGCCCAAGCCAGCCTCGAACTCACAATGTTTCTCCTACCTCAGCCTCTTTGCTGGAATTAAAGGCATGCGCCACCATGCTTGGCTGACCTATTGTCTTTTAACTGGCAGTTGGAGTCCCATGATTTATTAATAAGCATGTATATTTTCTAAATATAAACTAGGTTTCATAAAAAGATCCACTCTACAGCATTTTATAAATTCACATTTTGTTTAGTATCAAAATCTACTAGTGGACATTCTAATATTACTTTTCCCTAGTGCTGCTATCTAAGATAAGACAACAAACCACAACAGTCAAAACAAATTAAACACAGCAAGCAAGGAACACCAGTAAATTCAGCAACTAGTAAGTCCAAATGCAGCATATAAAAACAGGAATACAAGATCTTGCCTGTAAAAGTAAAACGTACCATCAAAAAAAATCATAATCCACCCATGTTTGCAAATTAAATTTATCATCATTTTAACAAAAAACAATGTGTAAAACAGACAAGGCATAAGAAGTCAAGGGGTAATCAACTGACAAACAAGGACTACAATCTCTGCTTATCTAAAAGCATCACAATCCAAAATCCTTGAAACAAAAGCAAACTCTTACCTCCTTCCAATTATCTCGGTGGGACCTCCAAATGAATAGGGGAAATAATATAACTCCCAACCCATTAGATGTCAGAAATACCAAGCTTGTGTTTCCCAAAATTGAAGAATGAATTCAAAGGAACAATGGAGGGATAGGGGGGCATGAAAGTGAGTTGCCAATGAGCCCACTTTTTAAAGGAAGTTTTATGGAACAAAATCACAAGATGGGTACAATGTGGGTCAAAACTATGATCAACCAGTAAGTATAGACACTTAGTTAATGGTAATCCAATGGGGAAGCAGGTCACCTAGGAAGTGTACATAGGAAGAGGAAGGACTTTATCAGGAAGGAATGGGTTAGGAGGTCCTGCTCACCCACGTGCGTGATTGATGTCTACATAGACTTTGCTAGGCCAGGTGATATCAATTATAATATAATCTTCAATTTATTGCTTCTGTCTTGAGGAGGCTTGTAGGCCTGGTCATTTTGTCTTTATCTTAAGACCTGGCCTTTGACAGATGCACCTGTACCCACAGTTGTACTGTATTTTCGTCTTCTTCCCTGACTCCCTTGAGGCCCCAGCCCTGGCTGACTGCCTATAACATTTTTACTTAACTTCTATCTATAATACTTTTAGACTGTTTCAGAGCACTGGGTAAGTCCAACTCCTCAAGCTTTCTTTTTCCCCCTCCAGTGTGGTACTGTGGATTAAGTCAGGGTCTCCCTTGCTAGGCGAGCATTCCGCCACTGAGCTATAGCGACAGCTCTTTCAAAATTTTTATTTTAAGGCAAAGTCTCAACAAGTTGCCCAAGCTGGTCTTGAACATGAGATCCTCCTGCCTCTACCTCCAAAGTACTTGGAATTCCAGACAAGGAACACTGTCCTCAGCATAAGCTTGTGATATAAGCTTGTTTTATCTTGGGCCACCATCAGTGTAGATATCAGCCTCTGTCTAATAGGCTCCAGTAATAGCTCTGTGCAGCTTTCTCTAAGGTGGTTCCAATTCAGTTGCAAAGGAGATCAGTCTTCTTCATGCTGGAGATTGAAATACTTTTCCGATTTTCTTCATCACTTTTTTTCCCCCAAATTTAAAAAACAAATTTGGTTTCATGCAACCCTTTTCCAAATGTCACTCTAAATCCCTATAAAATTATACCTTCTACAAAAAAGATAGGTATATGACTTAAATAGTAGCTTTCTTCTAATTCATTATGACCTTTTCTATGCAAATGAAAAATCTGTCACAGTTTTGCTATTTTTTTTTCTATCTTTTGAAACAGGGTCTTGCCACATAACTGAATCTGCCCTTGAACTTACGGCGACCCCCCTGCTTCACCCTCCCAAGTGCTGGGATAACAGGTGTGCATCACACCTGGCTCATTCTTAGTGTTTTATTTCTCTTCATGATAAGAATAGTGGCTTTCCTTGAAGCAGTGCCTCAAGAAAAGTACAATCCTAGTTTAGTTCATTTCTTTTTGTCAAGCCAGTCTGATTACTGAGTTTCCCTGAGATACTGACTTAATACTGATTTAAGTAGGGTTCCAAAATTCCTCCATGTTTCCGTCTAAGTGTAATTCTGGAAAGCTTAGGATTTACAGACTCATTTCATACCAAGAAGCCTTACTTGTAGATTTTATGTCTCTTTGTTTCCTTTGTTTTTTGTATTTTGCAGAACAAACTCTCATGTGGTTTGAATTTCTGTCCTACCTTGGAGTGTAAGCATCCTCCTAAAAATCCTAAATTAGACACTTAAAATGGTTCAGTTTCCTTGAGATGCACCTAACATATAATTGCAAATTAATGTCATCTGTAACTTGATTTTTAAACATAAATGTAATATTTTTAGTTTTTCTAACTTTCCTTTCATATTCTTTAGGATTTATCATATTTAATTTATTTCAAATATCAAAGCCATTTTTAACACACCAAAACTCATTACTTTCAGACTTGGCTTAGTTACACAATTCTCTATCATAGTTTCTGTGTAAAAACCTATAGATTTCTACTAAAATTCTCAAACATGTAACTCTTAGCACTTCTTTGCAATCTTAAAAATTAGGGAGGAATTTCCAAACTTATAGATAATACAGATGATATAAGTTATTATCTATCTACATTTACTGTATTAGAAATTAAAAGAGCTTTAAACATGTTTCTATATGAAATCATTTTAAAATAATAATGAAAACTCATTGCATATCAACCAAAAAATTTGTGCAAATCATCAGTCACAATTTTTAAAAATTTGTTGTTTTTATTTAATATTTTCCCATTATATCAACTAATACTTAGATCTGAATCTTAGGTTCTCTTAGAAAAAGACAGTTATGGGACTCATAACATAGGAAGTTGTTTGCTATCTGTAGGAGGGTTCTAAGTATGCTATGTTTTAAAAAGTCACATTTCCATTTTAAAGTTAAAGTATTCCTGTAAGTATATACAAGCACGAAGTGGTCAGTCCAGGACTTTTCTAGGTGCTGGCTCTCACACTGATTTAGACAGTCACTGGCAAGGTTCACACTGACCTGAGGTAATTAACTCGAGGGCGGCAGGAACTCCAATGAGTCTGGGGAGAAGCTGGGTTCCTCTGGCACCAGGAAGAATCCCTAGCGTGACTTCTGGGAAACCAACTTGAGCCTATCAGAGAGATTGAAAGCAGAAAGGCCGTTACAGGGAGATAGTACCCTCACATTGCGGAATAGAATCCTCTTAGGTATCCTCTACCCTCCAAAAGCATTTTTTCGCTGAATTCATCAAGAGTCCCCTGGAGCAAATCACTGTACACCCTCTTCTTTAAGTAACAGCATAAGCGGAGCTGTGGTAAGTGTTTGTGATCAAATATATTCCTATTTTTTTCTCTGAAGTTACTGTGACCAAAGATAATACCCTCCAGTAAAGGCTTCTTGGGGGCCGAAAGAGACAGGAAGTACAAGAAAATGAAAAGGATCCCCAAGGAATGGGAGACAATAGAGATAAATTATTAACCTTTTGTAGTACTTTCATCTGAATATAAAAAGAATTTTGAGAATGCAATGACAAAAGGATAACTAGCAGGGCGTGGTGGCACACACCTGTAATCCCAGCACTCAGGAGACTGAGGCAAGAGGATCGTTGCAGGTTCAAGACCAGCCTGGGCTACAAAGTAAGTTCAAGACCAGCCTAAACTGCATAGGTAAACCCTGTTTTAAAAAGACAAAAAAAAAAAAAAAAAAGCGAAATAAAAATGAACAAAGTATTTGAATATACAGTTCGCAAAACAAAATATGCACATGGTAATTAGAATATGAAAAGATGCTCAACATCATTATCATCAGGGGACTCCAACAACAATCCAACAGTAATCCATAAAGAGATACTTCACATTCCCTACAATGAACATCATAAAAAGAGTGTGACAGACAGCTAAGTTAGGTAAAAATATTATAGGCAGACAGACAAAGCTCGGCCCTCAAGGAAGTCAGTGCAGAGGATGAGAACGCATGACCACTGTGGCTGGAGGTGCAACGGCCCAAGGTCAGGCCTCAAGATGAAGACAAAATGACCAGGTGTACATCCTCCCCAAGAGAGAAGCAATAAGTTGAAGATTATACTATAACTGATATCACCTGGTCTAATAAAGTCTAGATAGTCATCAGTCACTCAGGTGGGTGACCAGGACCTCCTAATCTATCCCTTCCTAAAAAGGTCTTTGTTCTTTCCATGTTCATTTGCTATGTAGATCTGCTTCCCCATTCGGTCAATATTACCTAAGCAACTAAACATGTAATTTTATTGGCAAATCATAGAGTTGACCCACATTGTACCCACCTTGTGACTTCGCTCTATAAAACTTCCTTTGCGAAGTAGGCTCATTGGCAACTAACTCACTTTTGTGTCCCCTCCTGTCTCTCAGGAGTTACCTCTTTCAATGAATTTTTCCTACTCTCTACCTCCATTTTTCCTTAAAATTTGATTTTAGAAAACAAGTTTGGCATATCTAACATCTAGCAGGTTGAGAGCTATAGTAATTTCCCTGTATCAAAAGCAGAAAACCTCAAGTATTGGAGAGATTATAAAAGAGAAAGGACTCTTAAATATTGCCTTGGAGTTTAAAAATGATGCAAACACTTGGGAAAATAATTTTGCAATTCCTTCAAGGTTAAACACAGAGCTACCACATGACCTAGCAAGGTCACTCTTGAGCAGAAACCCAAGAACAAAGAAAACATATGCCCTCAAAAATATCTCGTGTAAATTGTCAAACATTTTTTCATAAAATCCAAAAAAGTATAAAAAAACTCAAACTTTCATCAACTGATGAATGAATAAACATGGTACATTTATGCAAATGAATGGTATTCAGCTGCAGATATGAGTAATGAACCAATTCATGCCACAATATGAACTTTGAAAGCACATGCTAAGTGAAAGAGGTCTAGCACAAAAGCCACATATTGTATGAATCCATTCATATGAATACCTGGAACAGGCAAATCTATTCATGTAAAAAGTGGACTAGTGGTTGCTTAGCATTGGAAGGGAAGGAATAGAGGGTTATTGTTACTACTTATGAAGTGTTCTGAAATTGCAGTTACAGTTACGCAATTCTGAATGTACTACTATATCACTGCACTATACACTTTACATGGGTCAGTTGTACGGTGCTGACAAAAGCTTACACAGGAAAAAAAAAATCAGGCTGCATCTCAGTCTAGACAAGATGGTGAAGTTGAACCCATACCACATTACCTTTCCTGCCATTTAAAAGCGGCCAAATCTCTGCTGGTCATTTACAAAGTTTGGGAAGTGGAGGCTATTTCAATACAGACTGCTTTGTACCCGGATTGTTATGCCAACCACTCTAAAACATCTTGCGTGTTTGAGTCTGTCTCACAGGAGCTTATCCTAAGTCAATCACTGTATGCATCCCTTACAGCTCTCCCTCTCCCTGCCTTACTGCTCACAACTTGGAGCTCTACTCATTCTGCAGGCCATGGTGAGAGGGATACAGAAAAGGTACACTGAAGACATATGTGTGTCTCTACAAACTTTTAGAAATATTAAAAAACTACAAGGAAAAAATTAAAGACAACATGGTACAGACTGAATGTTCTTTATGTTGGCTGCTTGAGACAAGAAGTGTTTCAGCTTTTCGATTCTGGAATGTTTGAATATGCACAATAAGATATATTAGGAATGGCACCCAAGTCTAAATAACAATTCTTTTATGTTTTAAACACACCTTTCTACAAATTGTCTGAGGGTAATTTTGTATACTGGGAGTATACCTGATTTATGATTTTCAACTATCACAAGGGATTCAGTGTGGAATTTTCCCTTGTGGCATAATAGCTCAGAAAGTACTGCAGTTGGGAGCATTTTGGATTTTGAATTAAGGACATTCAGCTTTTATCTATATGATGGAAGATTATAGAGTTTTTCAAAACGACATTTTAGCCCCTGACACAAATAAGCAGACCCATGCCAGATGGACAGTGGAGACCCCCTCCCAGTGCAAGGGTAAGAACATCCACCAACTCCAACCTGGCTCTAAATTTTGCTCTCCCTTGGTGCAGGGCAGCAGAAGTGAGAAGCAACCAACTGAACTGATCCTGCGTGAAGACAATCCCCAGAAAGAGAAAGGAGCAACCAGACCCTGTCACTGTCAACGTTAAGTGTAACAGTCTACTGGAACCTCCACCTTATGGTCTATATCCAACAAGGACCAGAAGGCTGATCACATTTCCCATCTACCAAAAAGAACAAGGAGATGCCTTAGCTCAGATGGTAGCTACAGTCTGGGGTGAATGGACAGAGGGGCCTCTGGTGCGGGGAAGGCACCTCGAAAGCCCATAGTCCTAAAGCTAGGTGGAAAAAATTGTGAGTGGCTAGATCCCAAGAATTCAAATCTTGGAAAGAAAACACTCACTTAAAAGCATGGGCATGTTTTTTCTTTGACTCAAAATTTTTTTGTTTTTGTGTTTTTTATTATTTTTATCTTTCCTTCATTGGGTTTCTGGAGTTTTGAGGTTCTTTTCTTTTTTCTTTTAGCTTTTTCTCTCCTTTATCCTTTCCCCCTTTGAACTTTTTTCTTCTTCCTTATCTTTTTTCTGTATTTTTCTTTCTCTTTACCCTTTTTCTTTTTTTCGTATTTGCTCTTTCCTGTGACGTTCTCTAACACTATTATTAACTTTCTTTTACTCCTTAATAGGACCCCTATCTTACTTTTGTCTCCTCCTTCTCATATCCCATTGATTAATTTTTCAAATGTTGCTTTTTTCATTCCCCAGTTTTCCACCCCTTCTATTTTTACTAGTATAACTACTAAGCTTTAACAATCTCTAGTTAGTTAACCTTATGTTACTGTTGATAAAGGTAAGTTCTAATGTTAGTAGAGGTAAAGTTCTATTTAATAGATATTTATTGTAGGTTAGTAGTAGAACAATATCCAGTTTGTCTCAGTGTTCATACTAAAACTACATATCTCTTTTCTATGGTTAAGATTGGTATATAGTTGGTCCTTAGGGTTTTCCAAGACTTGTATTTGATGCTATAAATGATGTCAATTTTATTTACTATAGCTAAAGTGACAAAGTTATTGCTATTAATTAGTTTTATTGAGATGCCAATACCTGAATTGCCTTGGAGTCATTAACAATACTGTGGCCTGTTCCTGGAGAACTGGGTACTGAGCCAAATATTCTACAACCTCCCATCCCAAGTAGACAGAGGTGACTAGATCCTGGGACAGAGGCAAAGGCCAATAGTGAGCCACACCCAGATGACATCACTGAAAAGTAGATATTAACCGAAGAGGTCTCCATACTAGAAGCAAAGCTTTCCACTACAGTCAAACTGCAAGCTTCAACACAAATACAAATATACAAAATAGGAATGCAAAAAAACAAGCCAATAAAATACCTCCCAAAACTCCCAACTCCCTCAAAGCTGATCCATGGGGCATCTAAGGGGCAAAACCAAAATCTACATGTCCAAATTATTTGAAATGATATCAAGGGAGATCATAAGAGAGATCAATAAGGCATTTGGCTAGCTCACAGAAGATGTAAGTAAACAGATATTGAGTCAAACAAAATAATCAGAGAATCTACAGAAGACACTAATAATAATCAGCTACCAGAGATAAACAAAATGATGCTAAACATGAATGACCTGATAGAAAACAAGGAGTCCTACACCTAGACAAAGTAGACTTCAAGATAAAACTGATGAAAAAAGGCAAAGAAGATCACTACATATTGGTTAAGGGAAAAATCCAACAGAAAGAGATAACATATATTAACACATTGCACTGAACAGTGCACCCAACAAGATAAAACAAGTACTGCGTGGCATGAAAGATCAGACAAATACAAATACAATTATAGTTGGGAACCTCAATATCCCACTGTTACAAATAAATTAACTAAACAAAAAATCAGTGATGATATGTCAGAGTTGAATAAAACCCGTGAATGAACGGACTTAATAGATATATGTAGAGAATTCCATCTAACAACAAAAGAATACATATTTTTCTCAGCAACACATGGAACCTTCTCCAAAATGGAGCACATACCAGCCAATAAAGCAAGCTTATCTAAATGTAAAAGAAATGAAAGTGTATCATCCGTATTATTAGATCATAGCCCAATTAAACTAGAAAATAACAAAAAAGAAAACACAAATTATGCAGATGTATGGAAACTAAACAATATACTCTTAAATAAGTAATGGGTTACAGAACAATACAAGGAAGAAATAAAACTTTTTCTACAATTAAATGGTAATGTCAGTACAACATAAAAGAATTTAGGGGGCACAATGAAAACAAGCCTAATAGGGATCAATGAGTCTACAGAAGACACAATAATAAAAAGTTAGCAGAGTTAGCCTTTTATCAGATTGAAATAGTCATTCTATACCTATTTCATTCAATTTTTTAAATCATGAAAGAATGTTGGATTTCATCAAAGGCTTTTTCTGCATCTATTGTGATAATCATGTGATTTTTGGGCCTATATCTGTGAATGTCCACATTGGAAAAACAGAGTGAGTCCAAACAAATAACCTATGATGTACCTCAAGGTTCTAGAAAACAGGAACAATCCAAAACCCAAAGCTAGAACCAGGAAACAAATTGTAATTATCAAAGCAGAATTGAGACCAAAAAAAATCCACAAACAAACAAACAAACAAACGAACAAACACCCAAGGAATCAATAATTTGAAGAGTTGGTTTGTCAAAAAACTAAACAAAATAGACAATTTAACCAAAAAGCAAGAAAGAAACAAAAGACCCGACTCAATACAACTAGAAACGAAAAAGGTGAAATCATCACAACAGATACTGCAGAATTAAGAAACATTAGTAAAACTACTTCACAAACCTGAATGCCAATAAATTAGAGAGCTGAAAAGAAGTGGATACATTCCTTGATACATATGAATTATTCAAACTGAGCCAAGCAGATTTAAAAACTTTGAATAACCCAATAACAGTCAATGAAATTGAAGCAGTAATAATGATTTTTAAAAACCCTACCAACTAAGAAAATCCCAGGTTCAGATGGATTCATTCCTGAACGCTATAAAAACTTCAGAGAAGATCTAACATTAGTACTTCTCAAGCTCTTGATGAAACTAAGAGGGAAAAAATATTCTCAGAGTCATTCCTGGAAGCTACTATTACCCTCATTCCAAAACTGGAGAAGGGTCCAATCAAAAAAGAAAACTATAGGCCCATCTCTTTAATGAATATAGATGCAGAAATCCTCAAAAAGACATAGGCAAGCAGTATGCAACAAATCATTAAAAAGATCATACATCTTGACCAAGTAGGCTCCATCCCAGAGATGAAAAGATGGTTCAATGTATGCAAATCAAAAAATGCAATCCATCATATAAACAGAAGCAAAGACAAAAACCACATAAACATGTCAATAGATGCGGAAAAAGTCTTTGACAAAATCCAACATTCTTTCATGGTTTAAAAAAATTGAAGGAAATAGGTATAGAAGGACCTTAGTTCAATCTGATAAAAGACATGACAAACCTATTACCAACATCATATTAAAAGGGGGTAAATGAAAGTTTTCCCTCTAAATCAAGGGAAAAAACAACCCACTATCACCACTCCTGTTCAACATAGTAACTAAAACATGAGGAAGAGCAATCAGGCAAGGAAAAAAAAAACAAGGCATAAGTATGGGAACGCAAGAAGTCAAATTATTACTATACTGGTACCTCAATTGTCAAATGACTCCAAGCTCGAACTTTCCACTACTTGAATATCAAAGGTCAAAAGAAATCTGCTTGGTGTTCACAACTTTGCTTGACAGTTGAACCAAAAATCCAAACTAAAAAAAAACCTGTACAATTTATTAAAGTCCTGGAATAATGAATTTATAAGTGTAAGTTTGAGGTCTCAGAACGAATTATTTGGTTTTCCATTACTTCTTATGAGAAAAATATGTTCAGTTCTCAAACTTTTCAGTGTTCAAACATGACTTTGGAACAAATTGAGTTCAACAAACAGGGTATCACTGTGTTTGCAGAAGACATGATCCTTTACATAGAAAATTTTAAAAATCCGTGTGAAGATTCTTAGTATGACCTAATTCAGGACACAAAATCAGCACATAAAAATCAGTAGCATTCCTGTACACTAATAATGAACCCACTGAGAAAGAAATTAGCGTGGTGGCGCACGCCTTTAATCCCAGCACTCGGGAGGCTGAGGTAGGCGGAGCGTTGTGTGTTCGAGGCCGGCTTGGGCTACAGCGCGAGCGCAAGGCCTGCCTGAGCTGCGTAGTGCGACCCTGCCTCAAAAAAACCAGGGCCTGGAGTTTGGCTCAGCAGCTTAAGCGCCTGTCTGGCAGGTGCAAGCCTGTGAGTTCAATCCTCGGTGCCGCAAAAAAAAAAAAAAAAAGAAAGAAAGAAATTAGGAAAAAATACCATTCGCAATAGCACCAAGAAAAAATAAGTACTTAGGAATTACCCTAAGGAAGTGAAAGACCTCTGCAATAAAAACTATAGCACTTCAAAAAAGAAATTTAAGAGGATATCAAAAAATAAAAAGATAGCCCCTATTCCTAGATAGGCATAACCAATAAAATCAAAATGGTCATACTCTCAAAATTGATACACAGTTTTAACAGAATCCCAAAGTAACAACTGCATTCTTCACAGAACTGAAGCAAAAAAAAATCTTTAAATACATATAGAGCCATAAGAGACCCAAAATAACAAAAGCAATCGTGTGTAGTAAGAGCAAAGGAAAGCCAGGCATGGTGGCACACGCCTTTAATCCCAGCACTCAGGAGGCTGAGGCAAGAGGATGATTGTGAGTACGAGACCAGCCTGGGCTACAAAGTGAGCTCAAGGCCAGCCTGAACTGCATAGTGAGACCCTGTCTCGAAAAAATAGGGCTGGGGATTTAGCTCAGTGGCATAAGTACCTGCCTGGCAGGTACAAGGTTGTAAATTCAATCCCCTGTACAAAAAAAAAAAAAAAAAAAAGCAAAGGAAAAGGCAGCACAATCCAGACTTGAAGTTATACTGCAAAGATACAGTGCTAAAAACAGTATGACACTGACACAAAAACACACATGGGATTAATGGGACAGAATAGATGATGCAGAAACACCTTCAAGGGGCGGGGCAGGGAAGAACTTCAAGCACATTCAACTATTTGATCTTTGACAAAG